>JARFXV010001443.1:0-182500 GCA_031761425.1 Cosmopolites sordidus | reverse complement strand
TCCGTTTGCTGGAACTCATAATGTTGTTTCAACTCAAATGCAACTTTTCGAACAACATCACACCCACAACTGAGTTTTCGGATTAGATTCACAGCAGGGTCGTATGTTGTACCTCGTTTTGAAACTGAAGATGGCGCTTTAAAATAGCTAGATGCCGGGAAAAAAATTTGTTTCGATTAGGTTCTCCGATCCACAAACATATACGTCAAAATTTTATTGCATTTCAATTTCAGCCCATTACTCTGTTGGTCAGTATATTATTATTAGTATAGTCTAATAAAATAGTTTAACAACAAAACGATTTTTATTCATTGTTTTTCTTGCGTTTCTTTTTAAATAAAATTACTTCCTGGAAACCGAACGAAAGCTCACTAAACTCGGAACTTAAATCTCGAAAGGGGGCGCGCATACCTGAAACGAGCCGGATGGCTTTACAAAAGGTGCTAATATCTTTAAATCGCTTCAATACAAAATCTTCCCATTGAATGGGGAAGCCGTCTGCTATCCTAATATGGATATTAAAGAAAGATCTCGGAAGACGGGGATGGTGGATAAAGGAGAAAACTGAGTTAAAGAGCTGACTAAGCGGCTTTGAATTAATTAAATATATGAATGATGAAATTCGCGAAACGGAATTATGGCATATTATCTTTTCTATTAAGAAGGCGGTGATCCAGCGCCGAAACTGAAAGTTTTCCCGTTTCGAAAGTCGAGGGGGAAAGATTTGCATTAAATTTAATAAAGTCATAATATAATTTGAGATATTAATATACTAGATTAGAATAGAATAGAATAATAGGTAAATTAATTTGAAAATATACTGGGGAAGAAGTGCAACAGCCAGTACATATATTTGAATCAAACTGAGAAAAAAATCAAAAATTTCTACAAACATGGGTTCTACTCTTAACTGTTATAGCGATCCAGGGGTGTACAAAAATTAAAATGTATAGGATTTTTTAAGTATTAATTTTATAATAAATAGGCTGCGTTTTATAGTTTGCAAAAATACCACCATTTATTTCCAAACACTTGTCAGCTCTAATATGAACAGCTCGGATTGCTTTGTGAATGGATTCGGGTTTGTTCCTTATAACTGCTGCTGCATTTACTGTCCGGTCGAGTAATATATCTCTAATGTCACATGTCAACGATTTAACCCACTCCTAAAGATAATAATCTAGAGGATTAAGGTCTGGCCAATTGTGTCCATTAAGCTTGCCAATTGTGCGGACCACCTCGTCCAATCCATCGGTTTGGGAAATTGTTTAAGAAATTTCTCACTTGTAAGCTACAGTATGCAGGGGCTCCATCATGTCCGTACATGTTTTATCCTATATTAAGTGGAACATTTTCTAACAGGTTTACAAATGATTCTATAGAAAATTTAGAAAAACTTCTATTGTGAGGTGGCCGTCGAATTTGAATGGACCGATTAATTCTTTTTTTTTACATACCATATCACACATTAATGGTAAATCGATGTTGAAAATTATCGATATTTATTATGAAGATTATTTATGCCATCACGAGTGAACTGTTCTTCATCGGTGAACAGAACATACTTGTATAATCTCCAACTTGAATTTATCCAAGTACAAAACTGCATCCTTAAAGCAAAATCACCATCCTACAAATGTTGCACAGGATTGTAAATGAAATGGAAATAAATAATTCATGGTGAAGAGTCCCCCAAAAAAACGATTGTGTCATTTGGCAAATATGTTTGCTTGTTTGGCATATTTTCAAGGATGCCAAGGATTGCCTCTTCTTGCTCAGGAGTTTGAGAAATTTCAATTGCCGCTCAGATACATTTATCGCATTTGGAAACATACTAGATTTTCCAGCAGTGATAAGAACTTGTTCAAAAAATCTCCTATTTAGTAGCCTTCGATTCCAGAAACGGCATTGTTATTCGGACACTTCAAGATTTGAGTATCCGTTTCAAAAGCCCTAAACTAATAATAATGTTCTCATATATATATATATATATATATATATATATATATATATATATATATATATATATATATATATATATATATATATATATGATGAAATGGGCTTGTGGAGAAAGGTATTAAAAACAAAGAAAATACACCGGCACTCCACGTTGGTGCTTTGTCGTTCCCCCGTCGTCTTTGTTTTATCACCAGTCACGATACGATGCAAAAAATGTGCGTTTCCTTTTCTGCCATTGGAGCAGCTGTTTACACGTGAAAGAAACTCCGTCCGACATCTGTCGGCTTCAATTCGTTGGGCATCCAATTTTCTTGCTTTTGAATAATTTCTAATGCTTTTAAACATTTAGCAAATGTTATTTGATCAACTCTTAATGATTCTGCCAGCTCATTTTGCGTCTGACATGGGTGTTCATCGAGTAATGCTTCGTCTTCAAACGACATGTTTAACACTATGAAAAAATATGTTATTTACTCTTCGGCGGAATAACAAGGTTGCTGCCAGCGTATTGAAATAGGCTTTCATGGGGTCTTGAAGCTCTTCGTTGGTGCGGAAGCGGAATCTTTCTTCAGCTGCCGAGAAAAGTAAAAGTCACTAAGCCCGAGATCAGGGCATATCTGGGTACGCCGGGTGATTGAACACTTTCCAATAAAACTTAGTAAGAAGCTAATGGATTACATCAGCAATATGCGGTCTGATGTTCTTACGAATCAAACCAATTCCAGATGACAGCATGCCTCTTCTTTTGTTCTGAATAGCTCTCCGCAGGCAACGTAATATTTGACAGTATACGTTTGCAGTATGTATTTGAAGTACGTGACCTTATTTATCTTGCCGTATTTTGTGTTAATATTTTGGAAATCTAATTTTGAGTAGAATTGGGTTTTTTCGACGGAGATATGTAAGCCAACTTTCTCTGTACATTCCTGGAGAACTTCTATATGTTTGGTTGCCATTGTTTCATTATGTGCGAGTATGGCTAGATCGTCTGCGAAGGCTAGGCATGAGATTTCTATGTTTTCTTTCGGTCGCCCGAGTCATATTGGTTTCCAGAGCCCTTGATTTTTCAAATCTTTTTCCCATTCCCTTATGACTTTGTTCAGGACTAGGTTGAAGATGAATAGAGATAACCGGTCTCCTTGGCGTACTCTGGTTTTAAACAAACAGGAAGTTTCCCCCATAAATTTCACTTTCACTTTAGAGTAACAGCTGTTTACCTGAACATTTTTCGAACAAACGATGTGCCTTTCCATTTTTATAAAAAAAAACAACACGTCAATTATTCACTTTTTCCAACACAGGTCTGTTATAGTCAATACACGCATATTTGCTTTCTCTATGTAGTTTGGAGGGACAAAGTTCTTTTCTCCAAAAAATTTGATTCTTCTTTTTGGTGTTCTCCCCCAATTTTCAATATTCTTCCAATTAGCATCGGTAGCTCAACCTAAATTCCAGTGTTGTTAGCCCTCCGTTCCATATGTGGGTTTACAAACGATTTAGAATTGTATAATAGGTATACGTTTCCAATAGGCAACTCCTCCTTTAGTATTGTTATAATACTCTAACATTTCTGGCTTGCCGAACATATCGTTTGATTCTTCGTGGTGCATTGAAGAAACAAACAGTACTACTTTTTTTTCGGTACATACGAGAGCATCAGAACACGACGAAAAATAGACTAACAAAACAGGTTGTAAGCAGGAGGACAGGTGAGGGAAGGATGAAGAGAGGAAGACCGAGGGGAAAGTGGCTACAGGAGATGGATTTGGCCAGAGGTGTGACACAGTGGGAAAGAAGGACAAGGAATAGAGTGGTTTGGCGGCAGATTGTAAACCTAGCCAAAGACCTCAAAGGCCTGTAGAGCTGTACATATATATACGAGAGCAATGTTATATCTTAAGTAAATCCATACATGGCTGTTCCTTGAGGTTTAAATTTTGAAGGCAAAAGGTCCCGAGGTATTTCTTTTTTATTCTTTTTTAAGGTGCCAATGAAAGTTCGTTTATGTTCTTTTAATTTTTGTTTATACTTAGCTTTTGTTTATACTCGATAGTACTTATGTACTACCGAGGAAAACCAATTATCGTTACTGATATTGCGATTCGTCTTATAAATAGGCTTGGCTAAATGTAATACTGCCTGAGTAGATTTACTAAGTTTGAAGCAGCTATTTGATAATTGAAGACCACACACAATAAATATATGCGTTGTATACATAGGCAGTTCTTGCAGTCGTCCCTGAATCCAACAAACATCTCGCCAATACACACATTAGCTCCTACTTTTTTTTTTGTCACGGTAATCTGGGTTATCAAATCTAAGCCTTGTTAATAATACACGAAAACGCTTCATTCATTTCTATCTCATCTATATCCTTCATTTCGGTTCACCGTTCGTCTTTGTATTTGTCAGCCATATTTTGTATTTGTCAATTTTGCTTCGAATAAAGTCTTTGTCACCGTTGACTTTTTTGGCTTTAATTGGTTTTGTCACAATATTTTTAATAGTAGGCAACGGAGTTTTCGGTAATGAAGACGTTTCTGCTGTGGCTGCATTTATATTAAGCCCCCTATTCAATAAAGAAGCATACAAATTTTTTACAATTTTCTTAGCATCGGGCGATAAATGTTTTCTTTTAAAATTAACACTACAGGAGGCACAATGATCATTATCTTGCCAAGAACGCCAAATTTTTAGCACGTTTGTAATAACAGAACATACGATCGTAATTATAGAACTGCACTGTTTAAGAAAATAATGCGAACCAAAGTAAAATATTTCGAAACTACTAAAGCAAGTATAAAATTAATTTTATCTTTTTACCTGTTATTTTATTAGGCCCAGTCCTGTTTGCTTTCCTTGCAACTTTGCCGGGTTTTGTTACGGCAGGGGTTGTTAAGAGTTTATTGCAGCCAATCGGTCAACGATATATCTTGAAACGTACTATACTGATCCGAAGCTCTCGGCATTGAACGTCGTAAATAGGATCGTCAAATATATAAACGGCAGAGTCTGGAAGACTCCTCCTCAATGGTTAAGGGTTACATTCTTGAATTTGAAAAGCTTATCATGAAACAACAAAAATCGGAACATATATATATATATATATATATATATATATATATATATATATATATATATATATATATATATATATATATATAAAGAAACTCTTTTGTCGAAACGCTCGAGATTTATATAATATAACCATATTTTCAATTCAAAAAAGACTTTTCTGTAGTCTGTTATATTCTTTTTACAGAAATTTATCAATAATATTTGTTCGAAAGTAGGAAAAAATTTATAAGTTAAAACTTTGTTTTCCGTTCCTTGTGGTAATATTTGTTTTCCGAAGCTTTCCTTACATTATGACTTGAAAGAATCATATTTCCTACGCACTGAATGTTTCATATTTAATTTGCAGGCTCAACGAAGGAATAGAACAAACTCCAGGGACAAAAATTGTTATGTTTATTTAGGACTATAATGTTTATTTTTACGGTTGATGGTCTTTTTGATATGCGTTTTAATATTTGCTTTTAGACTTTGTATGCTTTATAAATTGTGAATGTAACAGCAACATTTCTAAACCAATTTCTTTTAAGGCGTAACTATATCTAATTCAGGGCTTTGTAGCTGTTTCTTCGTCTGTGTAAATCATCATATTTGAATTTCAAATAATAATGTGAATAATTTAAAGTATATTAAAGTAGCCCCAGAATAAAATATCAAGAATAATAAAAGATTCTACTGTGATCAGTAGTTTAGTTTTATTTCCAGTGTTTATCATATCCCGCTGAAATTGGGCTATTAAAAAATAACACAGGTCGACATGAGTTTTGTAACATTGATGGGAATGTTCTTTTTGTGTTTCATTGAGGTAGTTCTCTTGGAATAATGAAAAACTTTGTCAAAACCATGGATCAAAAAGGTAATGGTTTCAAGTACCTAGAAGAAATATTTCCTCAATTAAGTGATTATTGGACCTTCAAATAAGGAAGGTTCTAGGTGATATCAATTTTCAAGAAAAATTAAATGAAAATGAATTGGCAGATTGGAAGTGTTTTGTAATAGTGTAAGGATTTCTGGGCAACAAGAAATATAAAAACTATAAAAACCTCATAGATGAACTCTTGAACTCCACGAAATACCTAGCGGACCCTTTAAATGTCCTTAAAAATGCATTTTTACACTCCCATTTAGATTTTTTCCGAAAAATTGAAGTAAGTGACAAAGAAGTAGAGAGGTTTGGAAGCAACATACTAAGAATGCTGCAACCTATCTATGTTGGGCGACTACTGGTAATTTTTAAAAAGAGATGATGCTACAGAAACGAGGAAAAAGTGAAAGGTTTTGGCTCTGTATGACATCTCATATTATATATTTTTTATTCACATAATATTCATAAATAACACGTTTTATATGTTTATATTAAATAAATATTAGATTGTAAAACTATGTTGTCTCCTTTTTCTTCCCCACCACCTGTAACAAAGAAACTATGTGTTACAGTTATTAGCTTATCATTCTTAACATTCTTCAAATACACCTATTTTCATCAATGTTACCTCAAAAAGTTTAAATTTGTTGACCTGTGTAATTAAGCGCATTAACTCGTTTGAAATTTGCTGCGGGAGATGGGTAATTTCTAGATGAACTTCTAGATGAACAAATGCATCCGTTATTCAAGAAATTATTGAACGCACAAAGCTATCCCACATTGTTTATGAACGCAAGCTAAAATTCTTCCGCCACATTGAACGCATCGATGGCATTAATCTAGAAAGAGTGGTGTTACAGAGACAGATAAAGGGTTATAGATCACGCGGTAGATCTCCATCAAGATAGACAGACCAAATTAAAGATATAACTGGTTCATCTCTCGAATATGCAACCAAGGAAGCCAAAAATAGAGAACGCTGGCGAGTAGTGTGAAACGGAATGAGTTTCCATAGGTCACGACTCTTCTGTAAGCAAAAATACGAAGAAGTATTATAAAAATTTGCGAGCATTACGTATCGATAGAATATTTTCTTTTTTGTTGGTATGACTATCCTTCACATCTGCCACAAGTTTCATATAATTTTGCGCATTAACATTTAACCGAAAAACAGTCTCAAGTTATGTAAAGTGAAAGACCTGGTCTGAGAGACCATGTTCAATTTTGATGCCCCTTTTTCATTAATTCGTTATTTTTATTGCCAAAATCATTGACGTAGGAGTTAAATAAAATATGATGAATAAAAAGGAACATTTATTGACAATAATAAGAAAATTAATTGATAATAATATATTAATTATTGATACAGTTAATTTAGTTGACCAAAAAAAGTAAACCTAAAATATTGTAAATCACATGAAAAATTCTCTATATTATTGTGAAGTAGCTGGAGTAGGAATCATAAGCGCTCAGTATACACAAATATTTTTGCTATGTTCTAAACAAATAGCGTTAGAACAGTTGATACATTCATATTGAGTTTTATTTTGTTTGGTGTATGAACACTTGCTACATAGTTTCCGTTTTTGGAGCTTATATGTTGAAGCTACAACTTTTTCAATTGCTTGCTGCTTGATATCTGGATTTGAAAGTAATGTTACAATAGCTCTTAGCTCCTTTGGAATATGTTGAATCCAAAGTCTTCTTCTCAAGTGCGGTTCAATTATATACTTTGCCAAATGTCTCAGGTCTGAAAAATGGTTTAGCAAAGGTGGATCTTTGTAGCTTTAGTAAAGGATAAAATAATTGACGCTACAAACAATTACTATTCTATAGAATACAGCGAGCTGCCAGCTTCTAGTTCTTCTGTTTGACCCTGCGCATTTCATATCTAATAAATCGACCCTGCATTTGGTTTCGTTGTAAAAGCAAATTATTTCCGGTTTTTTATGTTGTAGGGTTATTTCTGCTCTTTGGTGCATACTTGAAATCAGCACGACTGCTTTATTTTTCTTAGGCACAAAAGAAACAAGGGTGTTTGGCCCATTGAAAAAATGACCAGCTGTTACTAGGAAGAAATTCCTTTGGGATAACCAACTTATTCTTCCACATTGTGCCAACATAAGTTAGACCTTTTTTAGCAACTTCATCACCAGACTCGATAGAAGTGAATTGGTTGTCACATATTTTCCTGTTCGCATGTTCTACTACTTCACAAAGTCATCAGCACACACAGATGGTATTTGTAAGTTTAGCTCATTCGGTATCAATCCTATGCCATCAGAACCCGATCGCGTAAAAATGTACGCCTTATAAAGGTATTATTTTCACCCCATATTTCTTAGGCTTTTTAGGCATATATATCTTGAAGCCACATCTACCACGAAATAGCACTAACATTTCATCGATTGTCAAATTTTTACTAGGACGATTATGCTTTTTTGCGAATTTGAAATAAATTGCGTGAATATTTTGGTAACAGAAGCTGCCTTATCTGTTGCCTTTCTGAACTCGCGGGTACTTGAATCGTCAAACCGCAAGGCCGATGCCAATACTTTAAAAGGTTTTTGGGACATTGTAGCATTGAAATATGGTCTGTTTGTAATATCTTTTGAAGACAATGACTTTATTATTTCATGGGCACTCTTAAGAATGCTCGATAGGACTAACAAGCGAATATAGACTTCCATTTCTATAACGTCTAACGTCTTTCTATAACGTCTGTGTCTCGGTAGTTTGATTTTTCGATATTGGGACCTAATGAGCTTCTGAAAGAGGAAGGTTTTTGATTTGTATAAGTAACAAGCATTTGGACCATATCATTTGTAAACAAAAGCTTTCAAATTTTCTTCTTGTCAGGCAAACTTTTGCAGGATCTGCAAGACCAGATGATCCGCGAATAATATTTCTACTAGGAGTACGAGCATTTCTATTTGGTTCTTTAGTTCACCAAAAATAGGATGGTCCAGATTCATTTTTCTTCATTCTACTAAATAAATCATCAGACAGTCGTTGATTTTGTTTTTCTTCAACAACCATCTCATAAGCATCTCCAACTTCATCAAAAACACCATCATCATCAATTGTTTAATTATCAGACGGAATCTCACCTTCTATCAGAGCTTCCTCGGCCGTTTTCTCGCTGGGGTTTAACCATCTTTGGTTAAAGTGTTAAGTTAGACATTTTAAAGCCTTTAATAATCCTTAAACATTTCTGTTGGCGATTATTTAAAATGGATAAATTTATCCAAAAAATAATTGGCATTAAATTTTGTGTAAAATTCTTAAAAGTCTTGTACTGATGCATTAAAGTTGTTGTTGAATGAAAATGTCGAAAAATAGAAATGTTTATAAAAAAATGATGGAACTATCTCAAAAAAAACTTTGTAAGTTTTACAACGACTTTAATGATGATAGAAGTAGATGAAGATGAGCCTCGTTCATGAATATCTTCTACGGCCACCAATGACGAAAGCATTATCGAAATCACGGACTTTTATGGAGTGAGTAGTCATCGATTAAGATTAGAAACATTGCAGATTTTATTGTGGCAAAACAATTCATGGTTTCTACAACAAGATGGAACATCCTAATAATTATTCGTCAATTTTTCGCAAAAACTCAAACAAAAATCGTTCCACAAGCACTATATTGACCAGATATAACCCCATGTGCTTTTTTAATGTCCCTTTTAATGAAGAAACTATCTCGTGGATGACACTTTATGTTTATAGAATCCATTCAACAGAATTGTATGTCCGCTTTGAAGGATATACCGAAAACCGGGTATAAAAACTGCGTTGAAGGCTAGAAATAACGTTGGAATAAATACGTTCCACTCTGAAGGATGAATAAATTAATACTTTGTGTTTTATTTATTTAGACTAAGGAGACCTTCTCGTTAGTTTTTGATAGTAGTAGTGTACTGAGCATACAGTCCCTTTGGATTTTTTCTACCTGTTATGACTAAAAGATAACTCTAGACGATCTATTTATAGACTTTAATTAAATAAGCTTATGACAATATAGAAAAAATTAATACGATCCAAACGTTGGTAGAGCTAAGAATCACAGCAGAGTTAATCATATTAATTAAAACGATGCTCGACAAAATAACAAATGAAATGGAGAGGATATAAATCAGAGGATTTTAAAGTTTCTCCCACAAAGAGATCCCACGCAAGGAGACTAATTATCCACCATGCTTTTTAACCTAGTTTTAAAAATAATAAAAAAAAAGGGGGTCAAACCGAAGGGACAATTACTATGACAAGTTTAGCTTTTTTTAGATGATCTAACGTTACTGGCCAAATCCAAAAGAGAACAACAAAACATTACAAAAAAAAAATATAATCAGAAATAAGGAAATACGGATTATAGAGTAAAACTAAATACACGGTGAATGGAAATACGCAACAGGGAATAGAAAAATGCTTCCAACTTTGAGCATACAAAGGCAAATGAATATAATTTCTAGGGCATATTGTTTGCGTGTCAAAATAATATTGACCCTTTATATTTGCAACTAAGACATAAGAAGATAACAAAGAACTTTCACTTTATGTGATAGAGTTTTTCTAAAGCAGAACTGTTTGAAACCTGGAAAAATATTCGTCTTTTGTTTTATTTGTGGTACAATTTTTGTCAATTATCTCTATTCCATGATGTTTGTTTCTAGTTTAGTCCACTTATTCTCTTGAGATCATCGCCTTATGCCATTTTAGGCCGCCCTATCTTTCTTTGCTCCCTTCGTCGTTTCTAGTCTTACATGCTGTTCCATCTCTCATATCTCGATCTCAACTTTGTTTCTTACATAGATCTAGCTTTATGAGATATTATTTATATTTCCTATTCTCCATGGTATTGTTTTGCTCCTGATGCATTTGTTTGTTATCGCTCTACTAATTTCATTCCTAACGTCACAGCCCCCCTTATTCTTTGCTTCTTAATGCTAGCTGCGTTCTTCTAATTGTAATGTATATATCTTCTAGTTATGTATGTATGCATATATATATATATATATATATATATATATATATATATATATATATATATATATATATATATATATATATATATATATATATATATATATATATATATATATATATATATATATATATATATATATATATATATATATTCTGCAGGGTGAAGCTTTCTTCAGCATGCTTCTAACTTTCATGGTACTGGGCTTTCCTCTGCCACTCGGCTCCAATATACTTAACGATCCCATCAGTCCATCTTGCTTTCGGTTTTCTTCGTGAACGTTTGCGATCAAGCGGTATCCACTCCAGGTGGTCTTGGTCTATCTATCGTCTCATCTCCTCGCTAGATGGCCTGCCGATCTCCATTTCAATTGCATTCCTCTTTTAATTATGTCACACACTTTCGTTTGTTCCGTGATCCATGTGCAGGACTTTCTGTCTCGTTTTGTAATGCCTAGCATACATATTTCCAATCTCCTCTGTGCTACCCGAAGTTTTTGAATTGATTGCGATGTGAGTGTCCAGGTTTCACTTCCGCATGTCATAACCGGTAGGACCTACTGATCGAACACTTTTCTTTTCAGGTAAAGTGGGAGTTTGCTCTTAAACACTATGTTGAGTCTGCTAAATGCCCACCAGTCACATGTAACACGCCGTTCCACCTCCCGGACGGTATCCCCCTCCACTGAAATCCTCTGCTCAAGATATATAAAGTGGTCGACAATCTCCAAATCCCTTTTTAAATTCTTCTGTCCTCAGCAAATTTATTGAACATAACCTGACTCTTTAGGTTTATTTTTAAGCCAAATGGTTCACCAGTTCTTTGCAGCTCTTGTATGCGTCTTTGAAGCTCATTTGTGTCTTGAGAAAGGAGAACGATGTAATCTATTATTTTGGTGACAAACGGTGTTTAAGTTTGCACCATTAATATATATATATATATATATATATATATATATATATATATATATATATATATATATATATATATATATATATGTGTGTGGATGTGTGGATCCCCTTTGTGGATCAGACCTTGACGTGGTAAAGGGGTTTGAGTAGGGCAATGAAGCTTTGAGCTATGCCGTCTGGAGTCTATGCTCCTGGGAGGGTCACCCCTGGCGGACAGGTCAAGGCGGAGGCCTCAGACTAACATGATCCAAAATCTGCCAACCCGCATTGGACCAGCGTGGCAGATTACGGTCCATACCTTCAACATGGTATTTCAATATGTTGAAATGTGACAGTACAACCTCAAACACGACCCTCATTCCCCGGAGGCCAAGGGGCAACTACCTACGGCAGCGGGAAGACCTGCCCCAAGGCAGAGGGTGCTAAGAATCACCAGGTTAGATCAGGCTGCCATTGGACTTTTGACATTGCAACGTTAAATATACTGACTATGAAAACAGAGGCCCGATTGCAAGAACTGTTAATCGAACTTGACAACATACATTGGGATATTATTGGGCTCTGTGAAACAGGAAGGAAGGGTGAAGAGTTAATCAAACTGGAACCAACTGGACACGTACTCTACACTCGAGGTACGGAAAATGGCCGATGTGGCGGAATTGGATTCCTCATCAATCGAAAGCTGAAGGACAGTGTGGTAAAATTTGAAAGTACATCCGACCGATTAGCCCAATGCGTCATTCAGCTGAATAAAAAGTTTAGGCTTCAAATCGTCCAAGCTTATGCACCAACTATAAGCCATAAAGATGAGGAAATTGAGGAATTTTATGATGATGTGGCCCAGCTTTTATACAAGGAGAAATGTAGGTACAAAATCCTGATGGGTGAATTTAATGCCAGAATTGGAACAACAAGAACAGACGAAAATGCAACTGGCCCATATGGAACTGGTGAGCGAGACAATAGAGGTGACAGACTAGTTGATTTTGCTGAAGGACAAGAACTATATATTATGAATTCATTCTATAAGAAAAATATCAGCAGAAAATGGACATGGAAAAGTCCATCTGGGCTCACAAGCGAAATTGACTACATCATGACCAACGATAAAACAATATTTACCAATTGTACTGTCCTTAACAATTTTAATGTTGGAAGTGACCACCGAATGGTACGAGCAAGGGTTCGGATTGACTGTCGAAAAGAGCGCGAAAGAATGGTAAGATCAAAGAAGGGCAAGGTGGATTCTGGAAAACTGCTGGAGAGAGGAAGCAATTTTGAGATTGCTTTGTCAAACCGGTTTGCTGCGTTACAAGATCCAGAGGAGGTGGAAATATCAGTTCAATATGAAGAAATCGCCAACAATGTACTTCAAACGGCTGCTTCAATAGCACCAGAGGAAAAATGTCTCAAACAAACAAAAATATCTAGTGAGACCATTGATTTAATGAAGAAACGGCGAGCAATGAGAAATGCAGGTAGTCCTTTTGGCAGGGTCGAGTACACTGAGCTCTGCAAAACTATAAGAAAACGTATCAGAGAGGACACGCGCCGATTCAATATGCAGCTAGTGCAAAAAACCCTGGAAGAAAACAAAGGAATTAACAAAGCTAAACAGAAGCTGAGAAACAAAAGAACGCAAATATATGCTTTAAAGCGTGAGGATGGCACAGTGTGCAGGACGCGTACCCAAATGTTAGATATTGTCAGAAGGTTTTATTCCCAGTTATATGAAGATCAGAGCCAGTCAGGGACAGCAATACCCACGGAAGAACAATATATAATGCCAGATATCCTAATGGAGGAAGTAACAAATGCTATAGAATTGATGAAGAACGGCAAGACTCCAGAAAAGGATAGTGTAACTGTCGAAATGCTAAAAGCTGGTGGTCGGACGTTACATAAAACACTGGCAAAATTATACTCAAAATGCCTCAAAGAACAAAAAGTACCTGACTTGTGGAAAAGTGATCCTTTTACATAAAAAAAGAACACAGGAAGATTTAAAGAACTACCGTCCAATAAGCCTCCTATCAGTGATGTACAAAGTTTTCACTAAGATAATTTCTAAAAGAATATTAAAAAAACTGAATGACGCACAACCAAGAGAACAAGCAGGATTCAGAAGTGGATTCAGTATAATGGATCACATCCAGGTTGTACAGCAGGTCATAGAAAGGCACAACGAATACACCATGCCGCTGTGCTTGGCTTTTATCAACTACGAAAAAGCATTTGATTCCATCTCAAAGCATGCGATAATGGATGCACTGCTTAGCCAAGGTGTAGAGAGAGCCTATGTAAACCTATTAGAATCGATATATGATGGAGCTACAGCCACAATTCACCTTGATGATCTTGAAGTGGGAATTAATAAAGAACGAGGTGTACGGCAGGGTGACGCAATATCGCCTATTCTTTTCTGGGCTGGCCTTGAAGAAGTATTCCGTAAATTGGATTGGGAACAGGATGGTGTAAAGATTAATGGTGTAAACTTAAACCATCTTAGATTTGCAGATGATATTATTCTCATTTCACAAGACCCAGAGGAGCTGCAAAGATGCATACAAGAACTGCAAAGGGCTGGCGAACCATTTGGCTTGAAAATAAACCTGAAAAAGAGTCAGGTTATGTTCAATAACTTCGCTCAGGACAGAAGAATTTCAGTTCTAGGAAGGGATTTAGAGATTGTGGACAGCTTTATATATCTTGGGCAGAGGATTTCCATGGAGGGGAATACCGCCCGGGAGGTGGAACGGCGTGTTAAATGTGGGTGGCAGGCATTTGGTAGGCTCAACATAGTGTTTAAGAGCAGACTCCCACTTTGCCTGAAAAGAAAAGTATTCGATCAGTGCGTTCTACCCGTTATGACATACGGAAGTGAAACCTGGACACTCACATCGCAATCAATTCAAAAACTTCGGGTGGCACAGAGGGGAATGGAAAGATGTATGCTTGGCATTACAAGACGAGACAGAAAGTCCTGCGCATGGATCAGGGAACAAACAAAAGTCTGTGACATAATTGGAAGAGTAAAACAGTTGAAATGGAGATGGGCAGGCCATATAGCGAGGCGATGGGACGACAGATGGACCAAGGCAATCCTGGAGTGGATACCGCTTGATCGCAAACGTCCGCGAAGAAGACCGAAAGCACGATGGATTGATGACATCGTTAAGTATATTGGACCCGAGTGGCAGAGGAAAGCCCAGGACCGTGAAGGTTGGAAGCATGCTGAAGAGGCCTTCATCCTGCAGTGGATCGATGCGGCCTGATGATGATGATGATGATGATGATGATGATGATGATATATATATATATATATATATATATATATATATATATATATATATATATATATATATATATAGATATATATATAAATATATTTTTTTCCTGGGAATACATCCGGTTGTCGAATTGGTCCCTGTCGAGATCTTACAGACGTTTCGCGAAAATCTCATTTGGAGTCAGAGAGAAGGAACCTCAAAAAAGAAAGATACTCAGAAAGTCACGAACCTCGCGACAGTGAGCTCCGAAGAAGCCAAATGAGATGACAATTTGTTGAAACGTCTGCAAGATCCCGACAAGGGACCAATTCGACAACCGGATGTACTCCCGGAAAAAAAAACTAAAGTGTTAATATGCTTGTCCCTTATGGCGCTTATTTTTCTATTTGTTTGGTCTATGTATGACAGGTGACACGGAATTTCTGATGGAGTAAATGCTAGATCTATTCTTTTGGGTGCCAATCCGTTCGTTGGATGCATTTTCACATTCTTGATGATGTTTCGCCAAAATCTGACTTTGCATTTTCAAGCCTTGGCTCTCTTGGCAGTTGAAGGCTGTATATTAAGAAAGCAAATACTTGAAAATGTCAAGTGGGGTTTTGGCGAAACGTCGTCAAGAATGCGAAAACTCATCAAACGAACGGATATCTGTTTTTATTCTAGGTCTATTGTAATTGTTGCATCTTCATTGATATTATGTATTTACTTTGCAGTGCTTACATTTGTATACTTTAGATACTCGTCATGATCAGTAAACCAAAAAAAGGTGATATTTATTTATATTTTTTATAAGGGTTCTTATCGTAACAAGATGGTGGATTTGTCATAATCATCCATCCTTTTAAAGCTTATTATTATATCTTATATTTGTCCATGTTTGATATTTCCGCTGAATAATCAGTAATATATTTTTAACAATGTTCTTCTGTGGTAGTATCTCTAAGTCTCTCACGATTCTTTCTTCCTCTTCAGTTTATATATGTTTCCTCAAATCCTCTTTAATCTTTTTCATTATTGCCTTATTCAGTTCCACACATTCAATATATTTGATTTCACCTTTGCCTGTGAGCTCTTGCCTTTAAAAAGAAAAAACTTACCCGAAAAAACTAATGAGTTTTTCAGGTAGTGACTTATATTTCTTTTTATATAAATATTTCTGTTTCTATTAATTTTTACATATTTCATTAATATTTGTTCCTGTCCTCTCTTCTGTAATGATATATTTTCAAAGTTTTTGATAAAATCCTCTGATCATTTTCTAATTTTATGAATAACCGAATTAGTTGTGGTTTTTTTTTGGTTAGCTGTAACATCCTCAAAAAGCATTTTTTTTCACCGGATACGAAATGATTCTGTAAAAAGAGTAGTGAAAATAAAAATAAATATATCAGTGATAATCACTGTATATTTTTAAAAATGTTTCTCCCCATCCGGGATATATTTATCATATAGGTTTTTTATTTTATGTTTTGTTATATTATGCTCAGTACTTTCTTCATTAATTCATTTAGTAGTAGAAATTAATACAGCATTAAAAATTATTTTAATAAAGATATATTAAATTAATTTCCTCTTTTATATCATGTTACGTTTCGAATATCAAATATCTGAGAACAACATTAACTTTAATAAATTCGGTTTTATTATTCCCATTAATTAACGTAATGGAGACGAAGAGATTTTTAATTATTTAATAATTACATTATTATTCCACCTATAGCTTTTAAACGAGGTATTGTATTGTTTTATTAACACACATATCTGAATAATGAAACTTTATGTTATATATGGGGTTAGCCAATAAGTTCGTTCAGAATTTTTAATAAATGAAATACTATTGATACTCGGTTATGTGAATTAAGAAATACCAGGTGGGTTAGTTAATTAAGTCAAAACGTTTATATAATCGAAAGTATTTTTTGATTGTTGAACATATACGATTAAATTACAAATTATTACTCTGCTATTGTTTTTGTTTTTATCAAACTTTTTACATTAGTACTTTAACCAGTAAGTTTGTTAATACCATTCTGCCTCACCTCTCATACCATGCTGCACTACTCATACCATTCTCATAAACTCATGCCTTGTTGCCTGCTACGATGCATTTTATGAAGATGGGGTCCGTAGAAGCTTAGGACATTATGGCTTTATGGCTTCAGCCATAAAAGAGCATCAGCTTTCGATGCTCTTTTTGGACAAAATTGAGCTCTTTCACAACCAGTCGTGCGGCGACGCATTTCATACCCTAAATATCAGTCATAAGGTTCTGAACGGACTTAAGGGATATGTTTAGCTCTTGAGCTGACTCTCTAAAACTCATTCGCTGATTTTTGAGCATCAGTTTTTTTTATTTTGTCGATATTTTTGTCGTTCGTAGATGTTGAAAGTCGACCAGAACGAGAAATCCACCCTCGTTAAACGCTTTATAACATGCCTCTGTTTTTGATATACACGATTCACCGTAGGTCTTCTGCAACATTTTCAACGATTTGGAATACAAAATTTCGTTTGACACACAATATTTCAGGCAAACTCTTTGCTCAACATTTTTATACATAGTAAAATCACAACACAGACGTGACTTCGACTAACAAAACCAGCTGATATAAACAAACTAGTAGATCTATCGTGTTCACATTGGACATCGTAATTAGGCACAGTGCTGCCACCTTACAGCAGAAAATAAAATATTTTACGCGGGCTTTGTAAATGAGAAATCCCAGGTAGTTTATACACAGAATGTGTGAATTACCAAAATGTAAGGGAATTTTTCAATAAAACTCAATACATTTATTTATCCACATTTATAATGTCTCCTCACTGCAATACAATTATTCCCGTGATTTCTGGAACTGTTCTCCAATTTTCCCAACAATTTTTGTTAGTCGACTTTTGAATTTCCATCAAAGCGGCCGGTGAACTTTCTTAAATGGCTTCTATGGACTAAACTCAAAGAGATTTACCACTAAACACGGAAACACTTTTTTTAAAGTTTTCTATGCACGTTTCGCTAACCATGTTAGCATCATCAGGGGATGATTTAATCTAATTTTAAAAACTAAATTATGTTCTATTTATACGAGACTAATTGCTAACCTACTATCTACGTAGCGTAGTATCTACCTAATAAAGCGTGTAGAAAAACAAAAGAAAGATAAAAGAACCGCCCATTTAACTGACCCTTACATTAATAATTGGAAAAGTTGACTAAACGGAATAGGTCCTTTATCCCGGTTCATTATTTTCATATGCATTTTTCGATTTGAATGCTTTCATATGCATTCAAAGCCCTATTATATACACTTTTAACCAGCCTTAAATTACTGATGTATATGTTGTGGTCATGTTCGATTGCATGCTGGGCAACACAAGATTTTTCATTTCTTCCATATCTAATGTGGGCAATGTGTTGTTTCTATCTCGTTAATATGGATCTTTTTGTTTACCCAATATACCTTCGATCACAACCTTGACAGCTTATTTCGTAAATCCCCGACTTTTCATGTTGATCTACTTTGGGTTACTCAGGATTGCTCTTAATTTATTATTTGGTTTGTATACAACTTTAATGTCCACTTTTTTAAAAATTTTGTCTAACCCTTGTGTTAATTGGGCATCAAACGGTATTACCATGAATTTATTTTTGTTCTGATCCTTTTGAAAAGTCGAAGATTTTTTAGAACTTATGTTTTTTAATTAATTTATCTACAATATTCTTATTATAACCGTTTACTTCGAATATCTCCCTATTAATTTCCTATCCCCCTATTAATTTTCATTCTTTGTTAAAATTGTCTTTGAACATTGAAAATTACGTGATGTTTACGATTGGCACAATCATCCATCCGAAAGCACTATCAATCGAAACATTTCAAGAAACTGGTTCGGTGGAAGATAAAAGAAGAGCAATATATACTCGTCCTGGTCGTTCACAAGAACATATTGGTTTGATACCTGAAAGTGTTTCTGAAGACCTAGAAATTTGGTGGAGATGTTAATAAATAAAATTGGCGCATTTAGGATCAGGAAAATCCACGATTGATTCATAAGAAACCTTTACATCCTAAACAAGTCACTGTTTGGTGTGCATTATTATCAGGAGGTGTAATTGGGTCGTATTTTTTCCAGAATGCTGCTAGAAATGTGTTATAGTGAATTGTGTTATATATAGTGAGATGATAATAGATGGCGCTACACCTCATTCTGCTAATGAAACAATTTATTTATTGTGAGAAAACTTCCTGGATGTGTTATTGCAATAAAAAGTGAAGCTAATTGGCCACCAATGTTATGTGATTTGACACCGTTGGGCTATTTTCTTTGCAGTTATGTGAAAATTTAGGCCTATAGGAACAATCTATTATCGGTTCTTGAATTAAACGATTAAATTATTCGAGTCATTGGTAAGACAGAGAGCCACAATTATACCAAAATATCATTCAAAATATTGACCAAAGAGAGGACGTCGTGGAACTGCAAGAAGTGGTAATGTGGAAGATATTGTCTTTCATGTTTAAATATCATACACTGTGTTTCAATTATCAATAAAAAGTTGTTTTTGAAATCACGCAAATTGTGTGATTTATTCAAGAATTAAAAAAACAATTTGAAAAATCTTTTAGTACGAGCAATAGGAAACTTTCAGATGAATTAGAAGTATGTTAACCGGCATTTGTGATGCAGAGAAATGGTCAAATTTTTTAAAAAGCAACTAATTAAGCTAACTCAAAAACGGAAATATTGTTGTTACACCCTAGGGGAATCCAGAAAAACTTTTTGTTTTTAAGTCTATACATTATCGACTAATATCTGCCGAATGTTTTCAATTTTAATATCGAATATCGTTATGGAAATTGAAAAATGAGGACAATTTAATTTAGTAAAAATTTCAATTTATTAGCTAATAAAAGGAAAAATTCAACATTTTTCCGAGACCGACTCACCTAGTCAAATCTCCCGAGGTAATATATGCTGTTTCGACTTTCATACAATCACAGCGCGAGCGAAGTTTGATTTATATGTAAAGGACGACTCGTGTAATAGAATATTCTAAAATTCTCCGTTCGTCTCTACAATATCTATTCGGGAATACGGCTTTGGGAAAGTGGTTGTAAAATATACAGATTTTTACAATTTATTTATTCGTAGTCTTTGGGATTGGCTGTTTTATTATTTCAAATGGTATGAGTATGTTAGGAACAATCTACGTTGTTTTAAAGCTTTATTAATCACATTGTAATATAAAAAATAATTATTAAGAAAAAAGGAATAAAATAATTTTTTACTCTGTTATATATCACTTTTATTATTACTATAATATAAGTGATGGATAACAAAGTAAAAAATTATTTTATTCCTTTTTAAAAATGAACTATCACAAAGTAACGGAAAAATCAATCAATAATTATTAAGTAACTTCAAAGAAAAAACCGCAATAAATTATCTTTTTGGAAGTAAGAAAAGAAACATCGAAGCTAATTAGACAATCTAAAAGAAAATATGAAAACAATCAATTTAATGAAATAGAAAAACATTTCCAAAAAAATAACAACCGAAATTTTTACAAAACATTTAAAAGTAAATTAACAGGCTTTCAACCCCACAGTCTTTGCTTCCGAAAGGAAAACGGACAATTAGCTCTAAATACCCAAGATAATTGAAAAGAAATTGCAAAATATTTTAAACAACTACTAAACTGTCCCTTAACTGAGCCCTTAAACAGATTACCAACACTAAACCCTAAACAAAAAAACCCAGATTCATTACCACCGAATGAAGATAAAATAATTAGGCAAATCAAGCGACTTAAAACCTTTTGAAATCCTTTTGAAATCCGCTGGTCCCGGACAAACAAGGAAATAACCAAAATTCTACAAGAAGTTTGGCGAACCGAATGGATTCCGGAGGATTGGAAAGATGCTCTAATCCATCTACTACATAAGAAAGGAGAGATAGAAAGGAAGTAAACAACTACAGAGGGATATCTCGTCTCCCAGTTTGTTACTAGATTCTATCTCAATGTCTACTAGACAGAGCACAGGGACAGTTAGAGCCTAAAATTGGTGAATATTAAGCAGGTTTTCGATCGGACTGATCCTGCCCTGAACAGATCCTGAATCTAAAGTTGATCCTAAGACAACAAAAACTGTACAATAAAAATCTCGTCTGTACATTTATGGATTTCAAAAAAGCATATGACTCTATTGACGGCGAATCTTTATTCCAAATCTTGAAAGAACAAGAACTAGATCTGATAACGCTAGCAATTATTAAAGCAACACTAACTAGCACAAGGTCAAAAGTTAAATTCATGGGTGATATCTCAGAGCCCTTCTAAATTAAAACTGGAGTGAGACAAACCAACATCAAAATTGATTGTCTGGCGTTTGCTGATGATCCAGCAATTTTGGCTCAAGATATATTAACGCCACTAAATCCTAGAAGAGACAGCAGAAAATATAGGACTCCAAATTTCCTTTGAAAATACATAAGAATACCATTTCTAAAAACAAAATATGGTAACATCAGACGAGTCTCTCAATTCAAATATTTGGGTGAAATAATCATGGAAAACAGATTGGAAAAACCGGCCAATAAGGGTAGATGTCAAAAAATGGAAACTGCATTGAGACTTACGCAAAATATTTATAATAAAAAATGCATATCTAAAAATACGAAACTGAGACATTACAACACAGTTATTAAGTCAGAATGTCTATAAGGGCAGAAGCGGTCATTTTGAACAGAAGAGAGACATCGAGGAGATTGAAAAGAAGAAAAGAAAAATCATAAGAAAAATCTTAGGCCCCAACAAATAAATAGCACAACATACCGACTTCGAGAAAACCAAGAAATTAAACAATACACAGATTTACAAAGCGATATGAAAAAAAGAAGACTTAAGTTTTACGGACACATAAAACGGATGAAACCGAGTAGGCTAACTAGACAGATAGTCGAATTTTATAAAAACAGAAGAGCTAAAGTAGAAATAATTAAATGGATGGCTGCAATTAAAAGGACCTAAGATTAGCAAATATTACACAAAGTGAAATTCAGGATAGAAACTATTTCAGACACAAGATTAACGTTTGGGAGATTGGTCAGAGAGAAAAATGTAGGAAGACTGGAACAACTTGGTCTGACGAAAGGAAAAAAGCTCGAAGCTAAAGAATGAAAGCAGTATGAGCGCATAGGAAGGCTAACAACAACAAGCGCCTCTAACAGTACTTCGCGTGGTCCACCAGGGCCCATACGTGTATAATAATAATAATAACTTCAAAATTATATTGTCATGTTGGATTGTCAAAATTGTCATTTTCGGTTTGCAACAATGCATGTCTTCTTATACTGGTATGCGTCGAAAAATTACCCATGCGTCATCAATCTTTATCCATATAAATCATATCAAAAATTATTAGTCAAATTAATGCTAACTTTCATAATGGACGTGGTTGGTGCCTAGAAAGACGGACATTTATGTTTATGATTTAAATCCACGATACATTTATTTGTATATATTTATAACATGGAATTATGAAACGTTCTGTTATAAATCGATATTTTAACGTAAATTTTCGAGTTCGTATTATGAAATTGTAAAGTTTTATGTTATAAATCGATCAAAGAATTTTGTAGGTTAAAATTATCCGTACAATTTTATACTACAAGATTCTTCACGTTATCACAAAATGTTAAGAAGTAATCAATGAATTAATTTGTTATTGGTCAAAATCATCATTATATTTACTCTATAAGCATTATTGTCCAGACACCAATTTTTATATGATCAAAACGTTACCAAGGTATGGGAACATACAGATCTTTAAACAATTGCATTACTCATTTACTACAAATATCATTTCAAATATTTCATACAATTATATAAAGCAACATAGTGTTAAATACCAAGTACTTTATACATATATACAATAATACATAAATACAATAATACATAAATAAAAATATTTTTCCTATATATAAATAATTAGGTATACTAATAAGTTATTTAATCCACCACCACCTTAACTATATAGCTATATATCTTCATCAGATTCAGACGCGGAACTTTCATTTGCGTTGATTATTATAGGCTCAACTTCAACATTGACTATGTGTTGCTCTCTGATAAACTAGTCTTGAATTAATTTCACTGTATGTACTACAGACTTTTCCCACACTTCTTCCGTACACTGTTCCAATGTTTCTTTCCATATATTTTGTACTTTTTCATCACTAAATCCATCCCTACCAATATGTTTATTATAGTATGTCTTTGCATTAGCCCAAATTAATTCTATGGCATTAAAATCACAATGATAGGGTGGAAGTCTTAATATTTCATGGCCATGTTCTCTGACTAGCTCATCAATTATACGTAGATGTTATTTTCTGTTCCTTTTAGTCACCTTTTTTTTTAACCAAGCAGTTATTTCAGCATTATCGGTGCAAGCGGTGCATTATCCATTACTATTAAGGATGGCTCTCAAAATTTGGTATTAGCTGTGTCCGTCCATTTATGAAATATGGTGTTGTCCATTTCACCATGGTAATCGGACGTCAAAGATTTTGAGGCGACCACTAAACTTGCACCCTGAACAAATCTTTTCAAAGAGCCGGCATGAATGACTATAAAATGTTTTTCATCATATCGTTCTGGCTTATGGACACTTTTAACACTATTGTCTTGCCAATAATTTATTTTGTTGCCTTTTGAATAAATCCAGGTCTCATTTATGAATATAATTTGAAGTCTGAATGTGCTGTTACGATTTTCCAGATATTTGCAAAGAAAGCAAGCTTTTAAGGCAGAAATATCGTTTTTTTTATTAATGATCTACTATTGCCATCCCTTTGTACTTAAAGCCTAGATCCTTCAGGAGAGTATTAATTGATGTACGATCCATACTGACAATTTCCTTTCTTCTTAACTCCATATTAAGGCTTGTATTTTTAGTTTATGAAACTGTTTTTTGAAAATTAAACTATATCATATTCTAGTTTTAGTCAACACAGTTGTATGTACACTGTATGTACATACAAGTAATCCTCAATGTGATTTATTTTTCGTAATGGAATGTTTTTTGGTAAAAGTTAGTAATTTCTGCTACTATAATAATTATTGCTAATACCTACATATTTTTTTATTTACCAGGAATAGCAGGTTATGCTAAATATTATAGCCCAATATTTTACAGTTTTCTAATAAATTGTAAAACAAAATGTGAAAAATTAGAAGGCATATGTGGTACAACTGGCAAACAATTAATATGTATTCGTTACATTTAAATGACTTACTTTCTTTGTACATATTCTACAAGGTATTTCGAACTTCCATTTTATTTCCTGTCTGTTGTTTTGGTCTTCGTACGAGGTCTGTTTGTTTCAGGAGAAAAAATAATTGGATTATGTTTTTTCTTTTCTTAATATAACACACTCTTTTTCTGGATATTTTTAATGCTGCTGCAACTCTCTAAAAAATATATTACAATTTGATAATGCAAAATAAGTAAAACGTGATCAAATTAACTATTATTCACCTCTTGAATGAATGAAAGAGACTCTAAAGGTCCCACATTCTTTTTTTCCATTTCAAAATAAAAAGTAAAGTGTTGGGGTTAGAGGCGCATCAGCAACTAGGCTATTTAGCGACTGGACCTACAGCTTAACGTGGGTTCCGAACCACGGTCATCAGCTTCCGACAAACCCAGGCCAGCACCCCCCTCGGGCTATAAACCCTTGGTTATGTGCCTACCCATAAGTCTATCAGGAAACCTACCGACTGGCGAGTGACCAACGTAGAACACTTCTCAGAAGGCATCCGGCCTTACCCAGCCTTTAACTGGCGTGACTGAGGAGTAATTCGTAGTCGGATTTTACACTCTTGCCTAGAAACAATCACAAACATTTAGGAAATATAAACGGACAGAAGAAAGAAAAATAACCATCCGAGCGCTGGAATTCGGCAAAGCAGTGACAGGCCGCTGCTCTTACCGCAGCACCAACGCGACCGGCATTTCAAAATACTCATAAACATTGAGCAAAAATTGTTGGGCTTGCAATTTCAGTTTTTTTCCCCACATTATCTGAAACCACACAAAATATTAAATCAAATATAGATACCTTAAAAGTTCGCACTTCTATATTTCCGTTATTATTTTGAAACGGTTGTTTATCTTTCAGTATGTTTTTTTCAATATAAATTCTATTTTTATTAAACATTTGTAATAAAAATTTTAGGTTAGGTTAGAATTATTGAAGGAGTTAAAACTTTATGAATCTTTACATATACTTACCGATAATAAAATAATCAATAACAGTAGTTATTATAAGAATGCATTTTGCAATAAAACTGGACTTTACAGCACAAAATTTCTCTAAAACACAATAACAAAACAAGTCAAATGACAACCAAAACAGTACCGCTGAACTCAATAGAGGAACTTTTCACGACTGGTACGAACAAACACCTTTTAATTATTGTTATTTTCTCTTTCTACCCCTCCTGCAAAACTATACAGCGGTAGTGTTCTTACCTGAAGACATACGTATTAATTTTTTGTCTCCTTCTCTCTCGTTCGCTAAAGAAATAAAAAACATATTGAGACAAAGTCTAGGATATAGAAAATTAATGACGTCATTCGATGACGCATGGGTAAACTCTCGGTGGTTCAACTGTACACTTAGTTTTATCAACTTTTCCTTTTATTTCTCAATAGTTATTTTTTTACTTTCATTAACTATTAGAGACGTTAATTAGTTAGACGTTATCAAAAACATTACATTACAAATAACAAAAAAGTTCTGACCTGATTTTCACGGAAATGGTTGCATTTTGGTTGTATGTTTTATGGAAACTTTTTTTTTAATATAATGTAAAGGATCGGTTAAATTTGCGAAAGATATTTCCCTTTCACTTTCTATATTGAAAAACAGAAAAAGTGAGGATACTATGAAACATATATTTTATTGGAATAATTTTAGAATTCTTCTGTACACGATCATAATATTACCATATGAAATAATACTATTTTAAGAGATGGCGCTTGAAACAAGGGTCGGTTCACAGTCTAATATCTTATGTTATCTTGTTGCTACAACAGTACCTTTAAAAACGCTATTGGTGAGTTGAGTTGGGAAACTCAAACATGTTGAGTTTCGAAATAAAGTTTTGAAATAAAGAGCACTTGTGGCAGGTACTGTTTTTTTTGTTCAATAAACAGAAAAACGCCAGTGAAAACCGTCGAATTCTCGTGGAAACTCACTGACAATGTCCCAACGCAAGACGCTTGTAGGCGTTAGTTTAGGCGATTCAAAAGTGGTTATTTCGACTTGAAAGACAAATAACGGTCAGGTCAACCGAAAAAAATGAAGATGCCGAATTGCAAGCATTGTTGGAAGAAGACGATATCCAAACTCAACAACAAATAGCAGAGAGGTTAAACGTTGGTCGCCGAACCATTTGTGATCGTCTTCATGCCATGGGAAAGATCCAGAAGGCAGGAAAATGCGTCCACATCAGCATGACAGACAGATGGAAAAGCGAAAAACGGTATACGAAGTTTTGCTTTCTCGGCAAGAGAGAAATACTTTTTACATCGAATCGTGACTGAAGATGAAAAATGAATACATTTCGAAAACCCAAAACGCAGACAATCGGGTAAGACAATCTAGCACAACCATCAGCATCGGCCACAAGACCAAATTGCGGTGGAAAGAAGACAGTGCTGGACATTTCGTGTAGCGTGAGCTTCTGAAATCAGATGAAACCGTTAATATCGTTTGCTACCGTCAACAAATGATCGATTTGAACCATACATAGATCGAAAAACCACCAGAATGGGTTACAAGATACGGAAAGGTTTTGCAGCACGACAATACCCCCTCACACACAGCGAAAGTGGTCAGAAGTACTATTTCTGCACTTGACTGGGAACTCTAACCCCACCCGCCGTACGCACCAGACTTGGCCTCTTCTGACTACCACTTGTTTTCATTGATGTCTCACGCACTTTCCATGAAACACAATGCTCCACAATGATAGAGATGTCGAAAAATGGCTTGATGACTGGGTCACCTTAAAAAATGTATGGTTTTTTTTCTGGGAGATAGGGAAAATTGCAGCTAGCGATGGTACATGCTTTGAATAAACCGTTTTTTACCTTTCTCCAAAATGTAACGTTTTTTTTTAGAAAAAAATAAGAATTATTGACCGTTATGCTTGGTAAATACGTCTAGAAATTCTACCAATTTTTGATACAAAAAATTTAATAATTAGTAGGTCCTACCATGCTTTTTATAATACTATATTACTTTGCGAGGCGTGGCCCAACTAGATAATCTATATCTTCTAATGGTAAGATATCTCCGGGACATTGTACACATGTCTCAAGTTTATTTAAAATTGCCAGCGGTCCACAATTTGACTAATACTACCACTTACATGTTCTGTTAGTGATAAATCTACGTATCTCAATCAGTCAGTCGAGTGTTGCTCTAGTAGACTTTTCTAAAAACTGCGTTGTTCAACCATCTATATGCGGTTACACAACAAACTACTACCAGTTTAGAGGTACCAGTACCTCGTATTTTGTTGATTCTCATACTACCTTAACAATATCTTAATGAGAGCAGAAGCTATTTCATGAAATCTTGGATCTGTTTCTTTCATACCAATAGTAAACGACTACATGGACGAACTCACAGCATTATAAATCACTTTTAACAGTACTATTAGTTAGCTAAGCATACTGCCTAGGTTAATAACATACGTAAAATACCTTGCAACGTAATAGAAACAAAGTTTTTTAAACCGTTTATTTAATTACATCTAGTCTGTAATAGCAATAGACACTAATACTGAGTGTAGTACCTTTTTGTTCCCCTATTATCTATTTAAAATTACTCATCAAATATAATTCATACCATTGTTTCAGATTATCAAGAGAATGAGCATGATACACAAGCAACGGGTAAGTGGACATCATAAATTCTTTTACATTATTTCTTTAAAAATTAAAAATTGATATTGTGCTTTATAAGCTTGGTAATTTTCTTAGTTTTTCGATTAAAACTTCAGTTGATACGAAAATATTTTTATAGCGTTGTGTATATTTTATGTTGAGCTTTTTTGTCTCCCAGTTCCCAATATTGGTTTTAAAATGTTGCTTTCGTTTTAATGAAAGATTACTGCGGTATCTCTCGGCATTAATTGTGTTTTCAAAAAGGTCATTGAAATTTTTCTTTGGAATGAAGAAGGGTTTAAACATCTTAAATAATTTTTAAGGATTATATGA
Organism: Cosmopolites sordidus; assembly: GCA_031761425.1. NCBI lineage: Eukaryota > Metazoa > Arthropoda > Insecta > Coleoptera > Curculionidae > Cosmopolites > Cosmopolites sordidus. Next base: position 154,110 of record JARFXV010001443.1, on the reverse strand, counting down.
CAAGTTTTATATGATAATTAAGCCTTTGAGAAAGTCTCGAAATAAAGTTTTTAAAATTTGATAATCGCTTATAAAATGCTGGATAAAAATATTTCACATTTTTTCTAAGCTCTATTTTAAATTTGTCCGTAACCTTTCTATAATTTTTATTACTAAGTCTGTTATTTTGAAGTGTTCTATGTATAGTAATACTGCTTTCTTTACACAAGGTAGAGTTAAAACTTTCTCGTGATTGATGGAGCGAAACAGAATGTATTTTTTGTTATAACATTTAATTCAAAGAACAACAAAAGTAAACTTGAAGAAATTTATCACTAAACATCAAATAACTTTTTTTGAACTGCTCGACGCACGTTTCAGATTAAATCATCTCATGATGATGCTAACATGGTTAGCGAAACGTGCGTCGAGCAGTTCAAAAAAAGTTATTTGGTGTTTCGTGGTAAATCTCTTCAAGTTTAGTGTTTCACACCGAAGGTTCCTATAGAAGAATTGAATTGAACAACAAAAGTGGCAATTTAACATTATTTTTTAGCTAACGTGGAGGTGTATTAGTATTGGGTGTTTCCTCCTCTAGCTGTAATTATAGCTTGCATCCTTCTGGGCATGCGTCGCACAAGATCTCTTATAGTCTCTTGCAGAATTTGATTCCATTCTTCCTGAATGGCGATTCCTAATGGTATAGTTAAATTAGGAGCTGAATTTCGAGCTCGTATACGGCGTTTCAGAATATCCCATAGGTGTTTTATGGGATTTAAATCGAGACTTGGCGGGTCAAACGACGCAATCTCGACTTCCTGTAAGTACTGAAACACTGTTTCGGCAACAAGTGTGCGAGCATTATCGTACCTTAACACAAATCTGTCATACCCAATGAAATTACTATATTGTAGAACATGTTCTTCAATGATATTTCGGATGTGCCAGTCTGCATTTATTCTTAGATTCATTCACCTCAACAAGCGACGTACGACTGTCTCAACCGGGCTGTCCACCGAAGCTCACAGTTTGCACGAGATTACACGGAGCATATCTTTCCCAGTTCTTCTGTAGGCTCTATTACGTCCATCAGGCTTCCATAATAGTATTCGTGTCTCATCAGAGAAAAGAACTTTGCTCCATTCACGTTTATCCAAATTAGCATGGTTTCGTGTAAATTGTAACCGGGCCGTTTTGTGTTGTGAGAGAAGCCGAGAGATTTTTGTAGGAGGTTTGGATTTAAACCAACTTCCTTTAGCCTTCTTATTGTTTTTGCGTTAACATTAACATGTCTTGCATTCAGCAGTTCATTTTTTAGATGAGGAGCTGTAAATGTGCTATTTCGTAATGACTGAAGATGTAAATAGCGATCATCCCTTTGCGTCGTGCACCGATTACATCATTGTCCAGGTTGCCGTTTGTCTTCCCCTATCTCCTCGTATCGTTTTTCTGCCCTGACATACTAAATTGCGTTAAATATGAACAGTCTCAGTGGGATATTTGTGAGGATTTAAAAGTGATAGGTACATTGCTAGGACTTCAAGGGAGTTTTACAAAGTATTGCTATTTTTTCTGTCTATACAGTGGGGCAACAAAAGAACATTATATTGAGAAAGATTTGCCTCATGAACCTGGTACTTCAAACATAAAATATGCCCCCTTGTTCAAACTCATCTATGTTGGGCGATTACTTCTGCTTTTTAAAAATAGATGATACTACAGAATACAAGAAGAAAGTTTTTGTCGCTGTATAACTCAGTAATATCAGCTCAGTAATATCTTTGCATAGATTTAATACGTTTTACATGTTTATATTAAATAAATATTAGATTAGGAATGAAATTAGGGAATTGCGAGGTGAAAACGAAATAACTAAACGTGAAAATACAGAAATTAAGCAAAGATTAGACGAAGTTGAGGAAACAGTTGATAGAATCGAAAAAAGTAAGAGAAGAAATAACATAGTTATGCAACGCTTGGCCATAAAAGTACAAGAACAAAAAATGGTAAAAAATACGATAGAGTAGTTTTTGAAAAGGATGATGCAGATAAATGTAATCATAAAAAATGTACTGAAGGAAAAAGTGTGATCGAATTAAATTCCAAAACGGATAAGGAAGGTATAATGAAAATTCAACACAAACTTAAGCATTTACGGGAACAAAGAATATTTATTAACAATGATATGAGTAAAGCGGAGAGATAGATATAAGGAAAAATAAGAAACAAAGCGAAAGCAGAAAGAGCAGAAGGTAGAAGAGTTAAGATAGCTAATCTTAACTCGTTACTCTTTACTGCTCATTTACTATTAACTATTACAAAAGTTAACAGTAAATGAGCAGAAATGGAAGTGGAACAAGAATAAAAATGGACTCGCTATGGCAAACTGGACTAGTGCAAGTGCAAAAAAAATAACATACGAAGCATATATGAATGAAAGGGCAACGACAAGGGCAATGGATACGGATATGAATAGTTTTAATTCTAACAGTGAAAATATTAAAGATGGCATAAAGGTAGTGAGGGTTGGGGTATGGTATGTGGAAATTTTAAATGGTAATGAGGAGGAATTGAGAAGCAAATTTGAAAAGTCAAACTTAAGATTACTGGCAGTTACAGAAACAAAAATGAGGGGAGAAGGCATACAGATGTTGAACGACCACATGTTAATTTATTGTTGGTGTAAAGGTGGCAGAAGGAGCTAAAGAAGGTGCCGCAGTGATAATACATAAAGAATAGAGGCAAAAGATAGTGAACTGGGAATATATAAGCTCTAGAATACTAAAGGTGAAATACAAGCAAATATGCTTGATAAAATAGACTTCATTATAGCTTATGGTCTAAATGAAGATGAACGAATGGATGAATGCTCTATAGAGCATTAGAAAGTACTGTAGAAAAGACAGGCAATGAAGTTGTATTATTGAGAGACGTAAATGCAAGGGTAGGTATGGTGGTAAATAGATATAAACCAATAATAGTGAAGTATGGAGAGGGAGTTATCACGAGAAATGGAAGAAAACTTCCAGAATTCTGTATAGAAAATGAATTAGTTATAACAAATACGAAATACAGATATGTGCACAAATTTTCTAGGGTAATAGCGAGTGCTATTTGGAAGAATAATGGACCCAAGAGCTAAGAGAGGATATCAAATCGAAAGTGATCACTACCTGGTTGAAACAAGAATGGTAGTTAAGGAAACGGAAAAATATAGCAAAAAGAACAAAGGAAAATTAGTGAAAAAATAAGATCGTCTAGATTCAGAGAATGTGGAATACAACAAAGATATAGAGCAAAGTTAGAACAGAAGTTGGAAAGCCTTGTGACTGATGAGGAGTATGATGTTGAAGCATTGTGGGAAATACTTAAGAATATTGTTTTAGACAGTGCCAGGGGGGTATGTGGAACATCAACAATGCGAAATGATATAAAGCGAACTCGACACTGGCAATGGCCAGTAAACGAGTATAGATCATGATGATGATGAATATTAGATTGGAAAAATGTCATCTCCTTTTTTCCCCACCACCGACCCCCCGAAAACTATACGTGTTACAGTGATTAACCTATCATTTTTGGATTTAGGATTACAAAATACATCATATACACCTATTTTCTCAATGCTATATCAAAAAAGTTTAAATTGGTTGACCTGTATTATTTTGATTGTTCCCTTCGTTTCTGATAAGTACTGACGAATCAAAGTTTCATCGACAGCCACGAATAATCGGGGACACTCTTTTGTATTACATTTATACATTGCCTAATCAGCGGTTTGGATGCATTAAACAACGTGTAAAGGAGCTCCTGAAGTATAATGAACCATGAAATTTAAGGGAATAGAGACCCCACGATAGTTTTTCAACATTTCTTCGGTTGGCGCTATGTTTTGTCCGTGATAACAAAAATATTGAACCTTTAATTTGCTTTCCAGACAATAACACTAAATGTCATATCTACTCATAATTTATGAAACGTTATTAGAAAGGAAGCTACTTTTCAAAAATTCAGTCAGATTTGCAATTGCACCGCTTTACACAGTATTTCGGAAAAATAACGGAACTTTTAAAATTTAAAGAAAATTACTAGCGCCATGTATTGAGTCATTAGAATCGATCAATAAATTGTCAAATTATAGCTCTTAAACATTTTGTCACCTGACAATATATAGGTATTTTGATAATACCTCGTCACGAAAACACGATGGAACAAAGATCTGATATTACATTTTCTTTCAAGCTGAGTAAAACTTTTACAGAAACATTTGAATTATTGAAAAAAGTTTATGGTGATGATTAGTTAACTTGTGCACGTCTGTTTGAGTGATATAAGTGATTCCATGACGGTCGTGATGGTTTGGAAGACGACTCAAAGCCAGGCCGACCAAAAAGCAAAAATCGCTATGAGTTGGTGAAAGATATACGTGAAATAATCCCCTACGATGCGAATCTTTTTTTTGTGGAAAAAAGTCGTTCGAGTGAGGACCGAATATCGAGTGCCGGGAAGTTGGTTTTTTGTTGCTAGATAATGCACCACAGGACCGCCCCGGTTCGTAAACTTTTAGCGAAAAAACAAGTCTGCGCTTCCAGATCCTCCATATTCACCTAATTTATCTCCGTGTGACTATTTCCAGTTGTCAAAACTCAAACTGTTTCTGAAAGGCACGTTTTATGACAGTCTTACACAAATCCAAGGAGCTGCGACGAGAGCCATTGAGACGATTACGAAAAACATCAAAATCTGTACTAGCATTGGTTGAACATGCCCAATGGTGTATTGATGTGGGAGGGGTGCATTGCATAATAAGAAATAATTATGGCAAAATAACTAGTTGTTTATTTTTTAATTTTAAAAGTTCCGCAATTTTGCCAACTTACTGTCCATATCGGGAAAGTATTTGACTTTTCACTCTATCCTCTTATATAGCAACTAGTCACCTCTCAAACTAAATCAAAAAAATTAAACACTTCATTTAATTCAAAGCTCTAAAGAACGTTTTGTTTGAAAAATCCCATATAGTATATTGCAAAAGAAGCGTTTATATTTAATATAAGCAAAAACCCACTTTATTTTTGACCTGTTCGATAATACTCCCACGTGTTTTTCAATACCGAACTTTATTCCATTAAACTTCAATTACCATGTTGTATTTCAAATTTTATTCTAACTCGATTAAAAGATGAGTTTATTCCATTAAATCTGTTAATATGTTTATTGGATGTGGAAAGTTTTAAATAATATAATTTGTTATTTTATTTCACCATATTAAATAATGATGATCTACTATGAATCCATTTCAATTTTTTATATTGTGCGATTTATATTTCACAGCATTTAATATCTGATATTTAGATATTAAATTTTACAATTTGTCATTGCTTTGTACTTTTAACAAGGAGGTAATTTAATGAAGCAATCGTCCATAATTTTTTTCTTCATCCATGGTTTTACTGTGTAACGATGACAATGATGATAATGTAATTGGTGTATAAAGAGAGATCAAATATTATTGTTCCTTGCATCTATAACGCTTATTAAATATCGATTAAATATTGATGGTAAAGAGTGCAAGTGTCTTTAGAATTTTTTCATTTCATTTTAGCCAATTATTCAGGGTAATTTACATATTCGTCTTTAAAAAATATCTTTGGTGTCAAAAATCCGGAAAATTGGGAGGATGTTCAAAAATTTCGAAACCAGTGTTGTGTATAGCCAAAGGGTAAATTTTTAACCATGTAGCTCATTGTTTAGGATTAAATAATTTTTTTTTTTTGTAATCTCTCGGCTGAAAACGTTCTAAAACATCGAACTGAAATAAATGTTATTGTTTATCTTAAATTATGAACTGTGAATTTAATGTGAAAAATTACAATATATCCAATATACCATAATGTTTTGGATGGGGACCTTATATGTTAAATATTTAAAGTATATAACATTACAGCAATATATTTATTTATTTAGTATTTTCTCTTGTTCTCTGTTTTAATAGTGTTAACAATATACCATGCGTGGCGGTGACTAATTATTATTTTCGTTAAAAAATACGTTTAATTTGGGAAAAAGGCAAAAAAAAAAATTTATTCAAAGTATGCACCATCGCCAGCTGTAGATTTTCCTCATCTCTCAAGCATTTTGTGGATGCCGTCCCAGAAAAATTGTACATTTTTTGAGTCATCAAGCCATTTTTCGACATCTCCGTAATTATTTAAGTATTTCATGGAAAGTGGGTGAGACATCGATAAAAACAATGGTAGTCGGAAGGGGCCAAGTCTGGTGAGGTCGGTGGGTGGAGCAAGAATTCCCAGCCAAGTGTAGAAATGGTGCCCTGACCGCTTTCGCTGAGTGTGAAAGGGCGTCGTCGGGGTGCAAAATCACCTTTCCGTGTCTTGTAGCTTATTCTGGTCGCTTTTTGATCAGTGCATGGCTCAAACTGATCGAATTGAATTAACAAGCGAATTGTATTAACTGTTTCACCTGGTTTCCGAAGCTCATGGTACACGACATTTTTCTGATCCCACCAAATGCACAACATTGTCTTTTTTTCCAAAGCGATTCGTCGATGTTGATGGTTGTCCTGGATCAACCCAGAGTTTTTTGCGTTTTAGATTATCGAAATATATTAATTTTTCGTCTCCAGTCACGATCAAATGCAAAAAAGTTTTTCTTTCATCCCGACAAAGCAAAACTTCGCACACCTTTTTCGCTTTTCCATCTATCTGTCGTTTAGCTGATGTGGTACCCATTTTTCTGCCTTCTGGATCTTTCCCATGGCATGCAGATGATCACTAATGGTTCGGCGACTAACATATAGCCTGTCTGCTTTTTATTGTTTACTTTGTTTATCGTCTTCTTCGAGCAATGCTTGCAATTCGGCAAGTTTAAATTTTTTCGGTTGACCTGGCCTTTCTTTGTCGTTCAAGCCGAAAGTTTCCAAAACTATATTCACTCACGTTTTTCTTTTGATTTATTGAGCAAGAAATGCGGTACGTACAGCAAATGCTCTTTATTTGGCTCGTAACTAGATATGTTTTCCACACGAAAAAAATATAACGCTAACTAGAAATCATTCAAACGTTAATGACGTTTTGAAAGGTACTGTCGTAGCAACAAAATGACATAAGAGATTAGACGGTGAACCGTCATTTCTTTCCAGCGCCATCTCTTAAAAAAATGAATTAAAACTATATATAATAATAAACTAAATAAATAAACTGTATTTAAAAGGTGCATGTATTATAATTGTTTAGACACACAGGGCCTTTTTCAAAACAGTGTGTATAAGGGAATATGAAGAGTTTGTATGGAAAATTGTGTCGAAACAATTGTAATGTATACAAGTGTTAAATACAGTGGAGATTTAGATATTAATCTAAGTTTGTTTAAATGAAAAGTTTAAATAATAGGCAAAAAGTTTAAATCGAATCCAAACTATCCGGGTCAAATACAAAATTAGCTCATAAAGAAATTCACTTATTGTGACTGATTTTTGTTTGTCCCATTACCACCATTACAGGTGAGATATAGATATTGTGATTCTATACAAGATGCTGAAACATAGCTACATTTTTACTGCGGATCTCAATCCAACACCTTATCTGTATTTAAACAGGCGAAAATGGGCGTATATAAGTCGATGATAATCGGGAAGGTCTGGAGATAAACAAACAATGAATTTATCCAGTCAAATTAGCCGATGTTGAAATACGAAAACAGAAAAACATGTTGGAGATGAACAGATTTTTAATTTCCTAAAAAAGTTTACCGGATCTATCATAATCATTATCGTATTTCTATAATATAAACACACATTAACGTTGTGTTGACAGTACTCTGTTCAGTAAATTAACAGCAAATATTTATATGCACCTTTGATTCCACTAAAATCATTTAATGGTTGTTGCTCTCATCCATTAAAGCCCGCTGGTGACAAATTTCATAACACTCTGGTCTATAAATAGTTTTAAAACAAGCTAATCGGTTTTTTTTAACAAAGACCGATGGAGGAATGTTGCTAGTATATAATGGATTATTGATTTTATTATAACCAATTTTCATATTGCGATATATAAATACACTTTAAATGGGAGTAATATCGTTGAATTATTCATGGATATTTATTTGCAAATTTTAGGTGAGTTATAGGGAAATAATATATATATATATATATATATATATATATATATATATATATATATATATATATATATATATATATATATATATATATATATATATATATATACAGACGTTTACAGAGAACTACTTGAGGTAATGACTTTAAATTTTGGGCACTTATGTAAATGATTATGAACTTTCTATTTAATGTATTTTTGTTGCCAGATCTACTCGAAGCTGATTCCAACTTCGTTTTTTTTTAATGGAATACCCTATATGTTATTACATTTCTAGGTTCTATGAGGCATTTTGAAACTTTATATGTAGTATATGCTGTATCTATCTTAACCCGTTTCGGAAATAAATATTTGTTAAGAAATTTGGCAACAAACATCCCTGAATAAAAAAAAAATCTACAGCCAGCATAGCTAGATCCCTGAATTTTTGAATACGATTTTTTAATAGGTTGCTTGACGGCAATAGGTTATTAAAATTAATTTATCACATACACGGCGTTTACAGAATAGTGCCCTTTTGATAGAACTTAACAATTCATGTTATGTAGGAATTTTAAGTGGAACACCTTGTATTTTATACTGGAGCAGAAAAGAGGTAGTGATGATATACCTCCTTTAACAGTTTTCAACGTATAAACAAAAAAACCAAAATAACGTAATTAAAGCAAAGATAACGGTTTATTTTATTCTAGTAAACAATAAAACAAAATTAAAATTAGAAACATAATACTATGTAACAAACTATTTTTATAGCAAATGTTCGAAACGCTGATCGTTTACCTCCAAACACTTCAACATTATAATGTGGATCCCTTCCGTGACGGCTCTTCTTATCTCAGTAGGATCTAAGATTGCGAATGCTTGATTCACCAGATGTTCTAACTCATCTCTAGTGTTTACTGACGTTTTGAAGATAGTATCATTTACAGTACCCTAAAGATAGAAATCAAGAGGAGATAAATCGGGTGATCTCGGCAGCCAATTCCACGAACCCAAACGTCTAAAACACCTGTATTGGAATAGTTCATAAAGTTGCCTGCTTACTTCTTTTGTACGGTGTACCAGAGTACCATCAAGCTGGTGGAAGCTTTTCTGTCAGTTCCTACCAGTGGAAGGTTTTCTGTCAAATCCTTTACTACTGTTGATACTATTTCAACATACTTTCGTGTTCATCGTAAATAAAGTATCTAATTTGTTTGTCCGGTATTAACATTAAAACTAAATTTCTCTTGGTATACGGAATCCCTGGTAAAATGAGAATTTTTATTAGCCCAGAACTGAAAATGTCGTCTGTTAAAAACTCCTCTCGAAAATTTGGACTCATCAATTCAGAATATTTTTTGTAAAAAATATGGGTCTTCCTGGAAACGAACTAATAAATTTTTACAAAATTCTACTCTTTGAGGGCAGTAATCTGGCTTGAGAAACTGAGCCTTAGAATATTTGTAAGGGCGCATATCGTGATATTTCAGTGTTATTTGTATTGAAGAGAATGTTATATACAGTTTGTATTCAACTCTTCTAATAGAAGATTGTGGATATGCAAGGAAATAAGCCAGATAATCTCCAGGCTAGTTGGCAAATTCCAGAGTGCCTTCGAAGAGCTAAAATTTTAAAAATTTGTTTGAATCCGTCTAAATTTTCTTTTATCCATTCGTGCTAAATTAGAACACATTACGTTAAACTGTTTGCAGGTGCAGTCGATAATTTTGTCACACTGTCGGTATAAATTAAATAAATTCATGATCACTGCATTCGAATAGTTAATTCATTCCATTTTCTACTGAGATATTTACTTACTTAAATACGTTAATAATGAATTATCAAACAAATAATATCAAATACATAAATTTTCATAATATTTGTTTAGAAGTAATGTCATCCTAGCCGGCCGTAGCCTACTACTAAAAACCATTATATTTGCATTAAATGCATTATTTTGGTTTTTTGCTTATAAGTCGAAAACCGCTAAAATAGGCATATTATAATTTCACACTTTTAGATACAGAATTTATTGCTCTTTTGTGCCCCACTATATAATACAGGGTGTTCCATTTAGAATTCCTACATAACATGTACTTTTAATTTCTATCAAAACATCACACTTACGACATCTGGTAATAGTCTTTGAGCGACAGTAGCAACACTTTGTTCTGTGGAATACCAAAATGATCAATTCTATTGAAACGAATATCCATATTTTTATTTTGACTGGGTCTCTCCTTACAAGTGCAACATGGTTTTTTATTCTCTTGAAGAAACGCTATAATTACTTCTTAAACGCTATATTCCACTTCTTAGCTACACTCATTCTAAAATAAAAATGGTCCATGGCACCTTTATCGTTTTATGTGTTTGCTAAGCGTTTTGCACGGCCATATCAATACACTGAGCAATTAGGGAAAATACCATTTTTTCCCTCTAATGAAAGTACCATAAAAGCTTATGTTCTCATCACAGCGATCCACGCCGCCCATATTCGCGTTATATTTTTTACGACATATGGTTGTTCAATTTGAACACTCTTTTTGGCACATAGTGAGTATATTTTCACAATATGAATGGAGTTGGCACCTAAAGAATTGGTACTTATTGTGTCAATGTTGTCGTTCCATTGAACAACAACAATATTATTTTCTTCTGCCATTCGATACTCGTAATCACCTCTTTTTCTCTTTTTCTTTTCTTGAGATCTGTGGAGGCAAATCGATTGTTGGTAAGTTTATTACAACGAATTGTTCCAGCTCACTGAATATTTTTGGTTACCAATGAATTAAGCAAATCACCAGAGTAAAAAAAATTATCAAAGTAAAAGTAAAATTTATGGCAATTCTACTTAGATCTCAATGTATCTGCAAATGTGAGAACAACACCAGCACCAACCCCAAGTTCCAGTATGAGTAATTGAGCCCTAGTAAAGTACGAACCAGTTAACATACCCTAATCTGGTAGATCCTACCCATAATTTGTAACCATAACGGATCGGCTTTTCCTTTATATATTTTTTGCTGCCATGTCTCCCGTAATAGGGACCCATGGCCTCATCGACTCGGTGAGATTTTTGTAAAGGTTATTTTCTGAAAATTTTGCATTCATATGCTTAAACAATGAACGAAGTTTTGCAAATTTGTCACTTTTGTAGTCAAATTATTGATATCTGCGAAATGTAGATTACTCACGCTATATTCAAACCTATTTCTTGATATGGTCCCTGCTGTGAGTTTATTGTGGGTATCTTTTTCAGGTTTCCAGAACATTCAACGCCTTGAGAGTTGTAGATATCCGCTCAGTCATAGCACTCACAAAAATGATTTAATTTCCCTCCCAGAAATATTTCCTTGTTTGTTTTTCTGGTTTGCATACCTAAAATATAACATGAAAATAAATTAGAACATGACCAAGAAAATAGATATTTTTATACCTGTTGGATTAATTCAATATTAGTTCAATAAGGTCTTTATCAAAAAGTTCTAAAACACTTCAAGAGGATGTTTCTTGGCTGTCATTTCAGATGCATCGAGACTTTCTACTCATTTGAAGTCAGTTTTCTTGCGTTTGAAAACTCGATTACTTTTCTTAAATAGGCTTTTCGCCACTTCGGAAAGTGGCATCGTATACTCCTCATCACCAGAGTCAGAATTAGCTGAGGAATTAGCTATATTATTGAAATTTATTTCAACAGGTGGTCTTAGTTGATTAGCTAATAAATTATCAATTGCTATATTATTCTCATCACATGAGTCCTTATCGGTAATATCGCCACAAATATCCATTCCAGCCTCAGGAAAATCATCATCGTAAGTTATAGTTAAGGCTTCGTTCAACGTAGGGTCCCTAAAATGTTTAACATGTGTTAACAGAAAAAATTAAGATTCAGTTTTCAAAAAAAAAATAGAATTTCCATACTTTATATGCTTAACGTCCTACATATAGAACGGCTTAATATTTACTTTCATAAGTAACCCCGTACCAAAAAGAAACATAATCTAATATGACAAGTGACTAGTTTTAACGTCCAGCACCCCAAAACACTTATAATAACATTTGTAAAACAATAATTAGTAACTAATTACTTACCCAACAAAATTCACGCCACAATGGTCCATTTTTCGTAAAGTAAACAATTCAATTTTAGCAACAAAGCGGTGCAGTATCGTAAAGCTATTTTTACTACCGACGCACGAGCTCCCTCACAGCTGATTTTTATGTTGTGGCGCCACCTATGCATAGTTGGAAATTTTTAGCTGGCTGTTTAAACCGTCGATCTATATGTAGAATGACAGACATATCTGGGTTAATTTCAACGATCTAAACACTCTAGCAAATTCCTATCTGAAAAATATCACTCAGGATTATTGGAACAATCTTGTTCGAACCAATAGATTCAAAGCTATAAGGCCGCTATTCTATGAACTTCTCCACGCATGTTTTGCTAATCATGTTAGCATTATCAGGAGTCATCTCCTGATGATGCTAATGTGGTCAGCGAAACGCGCGTCGAGAAGTTTAAAAAATTGATTTGGTGTTTCCTGATAAATCTTTTCGAGTCTAGTAATTAGTACTGCATTGTATGCAAAAATACAGTCCAGTAAATTTCATGTAACCTGGTTGAAGGAACCACCCCTGAAAGTGTTTTTTTTCCACGTAATATAAATCTTCTAAATTCTACCGATCGTTTTTTATTTCTATATTTATTTTTACTCTATTTCGTTTTTGTTCATTAATATTCTTGCAGTAGCTATTTCAGAAATTATTCCCGCACCGGCGTAGCGAATCCTAAATAAGAAAATTAGAAATTAATCGATTCAAATGCAACATATTTTGCTATGGATCGTATCGGAGCACGATGGAAAAACATCAAAAATAAAGTCGAATCTGAATTTCGTTTGGCAAATGGATAATGCGAATTCTCAATTAGCTACGCGAATAAATCGAACTTTAATTTGCTACGGCATTTTGTAGATGGTTATTGGTTTTGATGCTATTGACTATTTGAATAAGGAGCTTTTTTAGATTGAATTAAACAAAAAATCAATAGAAAATTAATGACAGTATGTGTATATTGATAAAAATATCTTCTTTTTCTTCTTCTTATCGTGCCGTCTTCAAATGAAGGTTGGTAACTATCATGACTATTTTCACTTAGTTTACAGCTGCTGTAAATTTCAGGTTAGATGTACAGTTGAACCCTTTGAACATAAAACTACAGGAAAGGGCATATGATTCTGTAAGTGGGACCAGAATGCTTCATATGGCCGACTACTGTCTCCGGTTTGGCAGTGGCGTAGGACAGTATGAACAAAAATAAGAAACTGATAATAGTTTACAATTGTTTAAAACAATAAATTATTGTATAATTATAGTTACTGTATTGAATTAGTGAAAACTTATTAGATACGCTAGAGAAATGTAAAAATTTAAATTAATTTAAAAAAATCTACTTTTTTGAAGAGTAAAATGTCTTTTATGTGCACAATACGACAAAAAGTTATTAAGATATTGGAATCTTCTGTCATAAAATCATATCATTTCCACCGGTCGCGTTGGTGCGGACGGTAAGAGCAGCGACTAGCTGCTGCTGCGCCGAAACCCCATCGGAGCAGTAGTTGGTTCGATTCCAGGGCTCGGATGGTTGTTTTTCTTTCTTTCTTCTGTCTGTTTACTTCCTAAACGTTTGTGATTGTTTCTAGGCAAGAGTGTAAAATCCGACAACGAATTACCCCTCAGTCACGCCAGTTAAAGGCTGGGTAAGGCCGGATGCCTTCTGAGAAGTGTTCTACATTGCTCACTCGCCAGTCGGTAGGTTTCCTGATAGACTTATGGGTAGGCACATAACCAAAGGTTCATAGCCCGGGGGGGTGGGGAGGTCATAGCCCTAGCCTGGGTTTGTCGGAAGCTGATGACCGTAGTTCGGAACCCACGTTAAGCTGTAGGTCCAGTCGCTAAATAGCCTGGTTGCTGATGCGCCTCTAATCCTAACATTTTTTTTTTTATATCATTTCCAAAAATTGGTTAGGTAATCAGTTGCACTTGCACCGAGTTGATGTTCATATTTAAATTAGTTATATATATATATATATATTCGTAAATGAAATAAAAAGCCGTAATATTCACTAAATTTTTTATTATTAAAATACGTACATCCTTTTTGTATGTAATTGTTCAGTGTTTAATGCCCCTTAAATAAAATGAACTTTGTATACGCACCACGAATTTTTTCATCTACTACAGCGTTTTTACAAATATAATTAATTCTTGTAGTGTAAATAGTCAATAGATAAACTAAAATGTTAGATATAAACTCGAGTATAAACATTTTTCACAATAACCAAAAAAATCTAACCTTCAAGAGTACATATTTAAAACAATACATATTTTAAACAGTCCATTTCAATTGTCGGAACAGCGTTTGGTAGTAATCTCACTTTAGATACCTTAGATGTTCGATCAAAACAATCCTCAGCACAATGATAGGACATAAAAACCTACTGTGGTTGGGGATAAAGCCTGGCTCTTTAATAAAATTAATCCACTGTGTTCTTCTATTTGCATATATGGGAAACTTTGAAAAAAGATAAACTGGTTTAATAACATGAAATCCAAATCAAAATGAAAGTAACATTTACATTTATAAGTAGAATAATTTCTGAAAAATAAAGATTGTAGAAAAATGTAACTCAAGGTAACAAGGTGTATTATTAATTATATTTTATTTTTATATAAGTAAAGTAATATGTTTTATATGTATCAAATGAAAGGTACAGTATCTCTAAACATTTTAAAACATACGTTAAAAAATTAAGTTCTAAACAAGATAATCACTATCTTGAATAACATAATAATTATATTATTTTACCTAAATTAATTTGACTACGCCTATGTATAATAATAATAATAATAATACACACCTCTCAGGAAAAAACAAAATTATAGCTATTAACACTTGGGCTATCACATCTATCACATACACATCTGGAACATTAAAATGGTCAAAGGCAGACCTGCAGAGATTAGACAGAAAAATTCGAAGCGTATTTACAAGAGCCAGAATGCATCATCCCAATGCTGCAATTGAGCGGCTTTATCTACGAAGAGAGGAAGGGGATAGAGGGCTGGGTTGTTTGGAAGTTATACACGAAAGGGAGTGTCAAAGCCTAAACAACTGCTTTTATAGAAAACACTCACCCATACATCGAACAGCTGTAGTATTGGATAAAAAGTACAATCCTCTTCGGCTGGCCGAACCACCGCAACCGGAACCAGAAAATGCATATGAAATAATGAAAATCAAGTGGCGCAACAAAGTCTTGCATGGACGGCACTATGCTACTCTAAACAATCAAGAACAAGTTCACTCCAAGGCTACAAGTACCTATCTAACCTCAGTATCTCTCTTTGGCAATACAGGATCAGGTTGTACCCACGAGAAATTATGTTAGTCATCATGAAACAAAACATACCAACCTCCAAATGCAGATACTATGATAAAGACGAGGAATTGATACAACATTTAATATCGGGTTGCACCTATCTGGCCCCCACCAGCTACATATCAAGACATGATTCCATGGGTAAAGTTATTTACCAACTTCTATGTCTGAAATATGGATTACTAACAACATTCACACCATATCATCAATACGCTCCCAAACCTGTTCTAGAATATCAACACATTAAATTATATTGGAACTTGCAGATTCGAACTAACAGAACGGTGCAAGCAAATAGACTAGATTTAGTGCTCTACCAGATAGAAGCGAATCAAACCATAATAGTTGACTTCTCTGTATCTTTAGATGAAAATATACACCGAGCATACAGGGTAAAAATTGACAAATATAGAGATCTGGCTTTTGAAATCAAGGATATATGAGTGAGCGCTAATGGTCTAGTCCAAAAATCTCTAATGCAGAACCTCGAACAACTAGGTATCACAAAAAAAGGCAGTAGTGTGAATGCAAAAAGCAGTAATATTGAGAAGAGTCGGAATAGTCAGACGCGCCCTTGACCATCAGTAGACACCCAAGTATTCTTGGTTACACCCGGGTACTTACCACAACTGTGTGAAAAAAAAATATTTATTTGTTCCCAAAACCATAAGGCATTGAACATCGTTTAGAAAGTACCTACTAAACACTTAATTCTCTATAAAAAACAGAAAAAAAAAGAATTACAATTCAGATATAAAATATATATATATATATATATATATATATATATATATATATATATATATATATATATATATATATATATATATATATATATATGCCCACAAGGTAGCGTAACGGAACCGTGGAGGGAAATATTACAGAACTCTTTCACCCTTTCTCCACGTGGTGCCACCGATCGCCTTCGCCGAACTGACAACCATGTGTCGTCATGTGTTTCTCGGGACCGGTTTCTAGCCTTTCAGCCGTCATCAGCCGAGCTCCAGACGAACGCAAGAAAAGCAGTTCGGAGAGATGATCGGGGCCAGACCAGATGACGGCTGAAAGACTAGAAACCGGTCCCGAGAGACACGTGACGTCGCATGGTTGACAGTTCGGCGAAGGCGATCGGTGGCACCATGTGGAGAAAGGGTGAAAGATTTATGTAATATATATATATATATATATATATATATATATATATATATATATATATATATATATATAAACACAAGGCACAAAAAGAAGAAGGAAAGAGAGGAAGAAAAAAAAAAGACAATTGAAAAAAAAATAAGAGGAGAGAAATACACAGTCAACATAGTATTGTTAACATAATTTACATGATTTAGCCGAAAACATAATTAATACAAACATAAGCAATCAAATCCACCAAAACAGGCTATTCTAATCATTTAATTGAATTTAAATTGTGCTTTGTTTCCCCAAGAAAATCATTTAACGAATAATAAGCCTTGCTCAATAAAAATCTTTTAATCGCTCTCACAGACAGATCACGTGGCAGATCCCGAAAACACTCCGGAAAAGTATTATATATCTTCATAATAGTATACTGCACATTCTTCTGTATATAACTAGAATTACATCTTTCATTCACGAGATTCGACTTATACCTAGTTATATAACCATGCTTTGCGATAGCCTCCCCAAACAGATCTCTATTATTAAATATAAAAGTGTACGAATCCAAAATAAACATGCTGACAAGGGTCAGAATTCTTTTGCGAATAAAAAAATTTCTGCAGCTTTCGTAATGTTTTATTTGAAAAACACTTCTTATGCATCTTTTTTGGAGCACAAGTATTCTCTCTATATCTGGAAAATTTCCCTAAAAGATCAAACCGTATCTTATCCTCGACTGAATATAGGCATGGTAAGCTGACCTTGCAGCCTCAAAACCAACATTCTGAGCTATGATTCTCAGTGCGTAGCAATATCGAGCAACAATTTTTCCAGGTGCCCTCTCCAATTCAGCTTTCTATCAATCCCAAGGCCCAAGAAACGCACCTGTTCAGAAGACTGAATTTTGATGTCTTTATAGATAAAAGTAATCTTGTTACTCTTTCTATTGCTGAATACAATGGACTAGGTTTTAGGCACATTTAAGACAAGATCTCCCATTCGGCACGATCTCCCAACACTCTCTAGCATCATGTCGGAATCATCTTCGCTAAAAATCAATACTGTGTCATCCACATAGAGTACCGTGTGCTGTTCTGTAACGTTTGGAAGTTGATTTGTATAAATAATATATCATAGTGGACTCAATATAGAACCTTGAGGAACGCCTTTTATCACACAAACCTTATCAGACACTATAGCTCTACCGCAAAAATCATTCTCTACTACCTGTTGTGTTCGGTCTTTTAGATATGATTTTATTAACATGAGTGCATTTCCCCGAACTCCACAAGTCTCAAGCCTTGCACAGAGAGTGTCATGATTCACGCTGTCAAATACCTTTTTTAGATCAAGACACATGGCCATGGTTAACTTTTTACAATTTACTGAATTTAAAACATTTGTAATAGTTTGATAAATTGTCCTAATGGTAGATTGTCCCTTTCGAAAAACATTCTGATTTATAGATATTATCAAATTCTTCCATACACTTATTCGGCCAGTACACTTATTCGGCACCAAAAGTGCACAAATCTACTATTAAATTTCTTTTCTTTTCTTTCAAATCTACTATTAAAGTTGTTAAACAAACCAACTACCAAAATTCCAAGACAATGAGTCATATGTGGTGTTTCAATATGGCCATTTCCGTCCACATTTATATGTACATAAATATAGGCAAGGCTCCTTCCTGTTAGTTTTATATTCAAAGCATGGAACCTTATTAGAAAGGAAGCTACATTTTCGATATATAATCTTATCCCATTGCCATCTATTGGAAAAGTATCTGACTTTTTACTCGATCCTTGTATCTGTCACTTTGTTTGACTGGAAAACAGATATTTGTTAAGAAAATGACTGAAATAAAAATGAACGTACATCTTAATCGATATTCAATGAAGCCCGTTATAAATTACTAATTAATGTTTTCATACATTTTTAAACGTGAAAGTTTATACCATTAAATTATCATTACTTTAGCTAGTCTCATCGTCGTTTTTTCTATTTTTTTTTCTGTGCCAGCCTAAACTTCAAATGATGGAAGCGTTTATAATGACTATATGACAGTTAAACGACATAAAGTCTATTAACTGTTTTTTTTTCAACAACATTAAATGCTACGGTTTATAGTGGACGAAAATTGATGATCCTGATGAAAACTTTTTTGTTTTTGCCTTAGACACATTGAGAACTCGATTTATCATTATAGGCCTTAACTTTTTTTTTAATTAATATTATAAATGTGAAAATATGTTTATTTGGATGTTTGTCGTTTAATCACGCTCTAACCGATGAAAGGATTCTGATATAAGTGGATTATGTCGTATAATGCTATGAAGTTCCACTATATATATATATATATATATATATATATATATATATATATATATATATATATATATATATATATATATATATATATATACATAGTTCAATTAGATATTAATGGACAGCTGCGAATATCTCAAAGTAAGCAGCCCCGAACCAAGGCAAAAAAAAAAACTAAATCCACTTAGCGTCTGACATGTATCAAGCGGTTGAGTGATCAGTGTCTGTTTATCAGTGGTGCGCCGATATTTAAATTCTGGAACTAACCCCTCCAGTCTTAAGCTCTGAACCGTCATGGTTAAAACTTTTAATTTAAAGTACAAGATGAAGCATTCTAGTAATTAGAAAATTATCCCAGGAGGTAGACAATCCTCTGCCAGCTTTGCTGGTACAACCGGATATTCGGATTCTGGGGCGTCCGGGCTTAAACGCAAAACATTTCAGAAGGAGTCGGAGACCTCTGGCCAACGTCTGAAACCGAAAACAAAAACTTTCTTTGGAACGGTAAATATCAATTTTCTCCTGCGCCCAGAAAAACTACTCGAAGTGGGGTGAACATTGAATCAGCAAAAAATCCAAATTTTAGTTTTGCAAGAAACCAGATTGACAGATGATAACACCTAGGAATTCGGCAACTACAGACTTTTTAAAAGTAAAACGGTCAAAAAAATACTCAAAAATACACCACATCTCGGTGTTGCTTTCGCTATCTGAAAAACCATTCTTGTTTCTGTAACTAATGTCCAGCCAGTAAATAATCGACTTATGACACTAACGCTCAAGTGTGGTAACAAAAACTATACAATAATCAATGCACACCTCCCAATTAACGAAGAAAATAAATCTAATCCTGAAAAAGTAAATAAGTCCTGGGAAATTCTGGAATAGACTATCTCTAAAATTCCCTCTAACCATGTAAAAATCCTATTGGGTTATTTCAACCCCCAACTAGGGAAAGAAAGAAAGTACAGGAAAACAGTCGGCAGTTTTCCGGCTCATAAATGGACTAACTATAATGGTAGAAGATTGGTTGAACTATGTTCGTAGTTTAATCTAAAAATAATGTCAACCCATTTTAAGAAGAAAATAAAAAAATAAAAGACCTGGAGGTGCCCAAACAGATACATGGGTGAATTTCAAATTGACCATGTTGCTATTTCGTACCCTAATTATAAAGAGATTTTGAATATTCAAGTCAAGAAAGGAGCTAACATAGATACAGATCACTGCTTGACTAGAATCAAACTTAGCTTAAAACCTCGAAAACTTATACAAAAGAGACTGCTAATACCAAAGTTCGACCCTACGAAAATAAAACCAACCCTAACAGAAGACCTTGATAAACAACCGGCATAGAACTGGCAAGAATTGAAACAAAATATTATTAAAACAGCCTTAAAGTTGGTCCCTTTACAAAAACGTAGAAAACATCCGTGGTGGGATGAAGTTTGCGAGCAAGCAGTATTAAGCCGAAGTAAAGCATTCAGAGATTGGAACAGTCAAAAAACAGCAATAAATTATAACATATTTTTGGAAGTAAGAAAAAAAACATCGAAGCTAATTAGACAAACTAAAAGAAAATATGAAAACAATCAACTTAATGAAATATAAAAAGATTTCCAAAAAAATAACACCCGAAACTTTTACAAAACATTTAAAACTAAATTAACAGGTTATCAACCCCAAAGGCTTTGCTTCCAAAAGGAAAACGGACAATTAGCTCTAAATAACCAAGATGATTGCAAAGAACTTGTGAAATATTTTGAACAACTACTAAAATGTCCTGAGCCCTTAAACAAATTACCAACACTAAACCCTAAACAAACAAACCCAGATTCATTACCGCCGAATGAAAATGAAATAATTAGGCAAATCAAGCGACTTAAAAATGACAAAGCTTCTGGTGAAGATGGAATCACTGCGGAACTTTTGAAATCCGCTGGTAAAGGTCCAACCAAGGAAATAACCAAAATTCTACAAGAAGTTTGGCGAACCGAACGGATTCCGGAAGATTGGAAAGATGCTGTAATTCATCCACTACACAAGAAAGGAGATAGAATGGATATAAACAACTACAGAGGGATATCTCTTCTTCCAGTTTGTTACAAGATTCTATCTCAATGTAAAATTGGTGAATATCAAGCAGGTTTTCGACCCGGGCAGATACTGCCCTGAACAGATCCTGAATCTAAAGTTGATTCTAAAACATCAAAAACTGTACTATGAAAATCTCGTCTGTACATTTGTGGATTTTAAAAAAGCATATGATTCTATTAACCGCAAATCTTTATTCAAAATCTTGAAAGAACAAGGACTAGATCTGAAAACGCTGGCAATTATTAAAGCAACATTAACTAACACCAGGTCAAAAGTTAAATTCAAGGGTGACATTTCAGAGCCCTTCGAAATTAAAACTGGAGTGAGACAAGGGGATGGACTCTCACTACTCTTATTTAACTGTGTTCTAGAAAAGGTAATACAGGAGTAGCGTGAAAAAAAGTCGGCCCTGAATATTAACCAGCCCATTAAATTGGGGAGAACCAACATTAATATAGATTGTCTGGCGTTTGCTGATGATCTAGCAGTTTTAACTCAATATATATTAACGGCACAAAAACAGACTGAAATCTTAAAAGAAACAGCAGAAAAGCAAGGACTCCAAATTTCCTTTGAAAAGACACAATACATGACCTGTAACAGACTAAGAACACCATTTCTAAAAACAAAATATGGTAATCTCAGACGAGTCTCTCAGTTCAAATATTTGGGTGAAACAATCATGGAAAATGGGTGGGAAAAAGCGGCCAAGGGTAGATGTCAAAAAATGGAAACGGCATCGAGAGTTACACAAAATATTTACAACAAAAAATGCATATCTAAAAACACAAAACTGAGACATTACAACACAGTTATTAAGCCAGAATGTCTATATGGAGCAGAAACGCTCATTTTGAGTAGAAAGAGAGACATTGAGGATATTGAAAAGAAGGAAAGAAAAATTGTAAGAAAAATCTTGGGCCCCAAACAAATAAATAGCCCAACATACGGACTTCAAGAAAACCAAGATATCAAACAATACACAGATATACATAGCCATATGAGAAATAGAATACTTAAGTTTTACGGACACATAAAACGGATGAATCCGAATAGGCTAACTAGACAAATAGTTGAATTTTATGAAAATAGGAGTAGAGCTAAAGTAGAAATAATTAAATGGATTGCTGCAATTACAGAAGACCTACGATCAGCAAATATTTCACAAAGTGAAATTCAGGATAGAGACTGTTTTAGACACAAGGTTAACGTTTGGACGGTTGGCAAGAGAGAAAAATGTAGGAACAGCTTGGTCTGACGAAACGAAGAAAGGAAGAAAGCTCATAGCGAAAGAATGAAATTAGTATGGGCACAATATATATAATAATATATATATATATATATATATATATATATATATATATATATATATATATATATATATATATATATATATATATATATATATATAGTACAGCTTTAGATAAATCGACGTATCGTACTACAAAACTCATTTGGTCTTTCTTAGACATATCTTGTGTTGTCAATTATGACTGAAAAATACTGCGCTTTATGTGTTTTTTGAATGAGTTCGGTTTTAATATGAGAAGATATTCAACTGATAATTTGAGTTTGTTTGTCATGATTTAAATACTTTGTATGTCCTTTTGGGGCACTTAAAACTTGCGCCATAATAAGATAGTACTTGGCTAATAGCTGCACAGTTGATAAAAAATTTCTATCGTTTCCGCTATGCTCTTTAAAGCCTCTAAATACAAGAACATTTTTTGGGATTGGCATTATAGTTATGTAAATGAACCTCTCCAAAACCAGACTTCAGAATTTTTCCTCATTTTTTTTCTGAATCCATAGTATCATCTAATCTTTTTGTCTCTTTCAACTGATGAAAAGTTATACAGGCCAAAAATACTGTTCAGATTTGGCGTGTGTTGTTATTTTTTTAGATAAGCCCCCAATCTTTAATAACAGTGACCCACCGAGTTCTTTTAGGTATTTTTTAGTAAATAGCCAACATGGTCAGCAATACATACAGTCCAGTATTTGTGAGTGGTTTAGCCTCTTATTGTGTAATAAATGTTCTCCTGCTGTAACTGTTTTATAGTATCTTGTCACTTTTTGAAAAAGGCCCTATTGGTTGGCATCTTGCTGTTTTAACAAGAAATAGTTTAAGTTTATCGGACACTTTTAAGTTATCTAAATGAGCCTTATCAATTGGATTTTTGTACTTCAACAATGAAGTAATTAATTGATCATCATCAAATTAATTTTGAATTGATAAAGATGAAGGGAAGGATTCGAAATCTTTACTTGCTTTTTAATCTTTACTTTTTTAATCGCAATATGTATTAATCCATATGAACATCACAGGAATAATTGGTAGCAGTACTTGATTCTTTCGTTTCAACATGCTTCAACCAGGAGAGACAACAGAAGTATTTTGACAAAAGCTTACATCGGCGGAAGTTGTTTCAAAATCTATCGCAGATTTCCGAATAATTTTACTGACGATATCTAAAATTTAGAGTATACGGGGTAGTATAACATAAAACTTGTGACTTGTACTTGTGAATACTAGTTGAATATAATTATATGAGAATTAAGAACCTATGAATGAATATTTATGATTATATGAAGTATTAAGAAGCTGCACCACTCATAACTTTCCGTTTAGGTTTACGATCCAACATTTAATGTTACACAATAAGGAAAAAGCGCGATGCAAATGAAAACTAATAATAATTTGGGAAAACCGAAAATTAAACTGAAATTGCAAAATTGCAAACAGACTGAGAGAGTTAAATGAATTTGGCTGGAGCATGCGCAATAAAATTATGATGAATCACGTGATATTGCCGTTTAGGTTCCTTTAATATGCCACGATTTAAACATGTGTTCTACGCCAAAAAACTTAGTTATGGCGCCTTTCATACACGATGATTATTTGCCATTATTTGTTATGTTTAACATAGTTTGGTTAAAAAAAACAATTATTATATCTGGAACGTTGCAATACAACGTTTGAAATTTAATTAGTACATCGCCCAATTTTTTAGGAAAAAAATCAAGATGGTTGTGCAAGAAGTGGACTTTAAGGCTCATAAGGGCAACCCAGTTTTTTGAACTTATCTATCATATTAGCTACGAAAAGTTAATAGTTAGAGTCTTTTATATTGCCCAAAAACTTAGTCACAACTTCTTTAAATGATATTCAAGCTTTCTTTTCCTTTGTAATCATCCTTGCTTCAAAGTTGGAATCGAACATTATTTTCCGAATATCAGGCCCTACGAAAACCCTTTCTTTCAGTTTGACTTCTGATAAATGAGGAAATCTCTTACATACATATTTAAATGCGCCGTCCCATCGCTCGACGCTTATCACTGATTTTTTGAGCAAAAATGTCCTTTTAACCATCAGTTATTCACCATACTCGCCTGATTTGTCTCCCTGCGACTTCTTTAGACCCTTCTTCATTTTTGGAACCTTCGTCTTTGAAGAACATCGTTATACCAACATTGAAGCCATTCAAAAGGCGTTGATGGTCCACCATCCTGATGGACATATCTTTGGCCGAGCTCAAAAATTCATTCGTCAACCTAATTGACCGTGCAAAACGTTATATTAACGCACAAGGAGACTCTTTTGAATAAAAATAATGATTTTTGCTTGTAACGTAAAAGTAAAGTAAAGTAAAGTTTTGGGGTTAGAGGCGCATCAGCAACTGTGAAGGCTATTTAGCGACTAAACCTACAGCTTAACGTGGGTTCCGAACCACGGTCACCAGCTACAGAAAACCCCGGTCAGCAACCCCCTCGGGCTATCAACCCTTGGTTTTGTGCTTAACCGAAAGTATCTCGAGAAGCCTACCGACTGGCGAGTGACCAACGTAGAAAACCTCTCAGAAGGCATCCGGCCTTACTCAGCCTCGAACTGGCGTGACTGAGGGTTGATTCCTTGTCAGATTTTACAGTCTTACCTAGAAACATTCACAAGAATTTTAGAAAAACTGTTTTGCCTAGTACGGGATTCGAACCCGCTCCACATTAACTGCCGTAACGTAAGGCTGATGCCTTAGACACCACAGCTAATGTGGCTCCTCACACACCTTGTACGTCGCACGAGTTATATTCCATCAGATAAACAACATTATTTTACATCGGTATAAAACTTCGCATCCATCCTGAAACCCCCTATATCACTTTTTAACTGTTAATATGTTAAAATGAATAATTTTCGTTACTTCATGGTTATGTTCCTGCCACATAACACCGCTAATTACTGTTCATTCTATTCACTGGAGGACACTTATAAATCTCAGAAAGGCGATTTGAAACGGAGCTATAAAGCGCGAGCTATGAAGGCGCCATAATAATTTGTACACCTAAAACATTTGTTAAGGCTCTATTTCAAGCAAAAAGCTTATAATTCATCATTAAATATTATTTCGTTAACTCTTTATTCCCCAAGCAAGCATAATAACTCCAAACCTTATAAAGATCCTCTGAGGGAGTTTTAAAATATCCGGATTTTTATTTTGTGTAATTACTGTTTGCGTTTTATTTACGGTTTTTTTTAACTGGGATAATGTTTTATTCGTTTAAAATGCTTAATGTTTGAACTAGAAAACCGGAAAGGCTATAATTCGCATTTTATAGAATTCGGGGATATAACATTAAAATATTTTTATTGAAAGTAGTCTGTTATAATGAGTATTGTTTCTATTTATTTTGTGTTTCTGTGGTGGGTAATGTTTCGCCTTTAACGTTACCCTAAGGGGGGGGGGGGGGGGTTTATTATTGTTATGACAAGCATGTCTAAATGGGAAAAGACGGCAAACGTTAGAATCAAATGGCGTGAGAAGATAAAGAGAGCTGTATAACAGCCTGCCAAACAGGCCTGGACTGCGTGTACTTCTTCAACAGTGGCTCAAAAAAATTAATAGCCATACTGGGGTCATACTCGTATCGAGTTGATAGCCTTCATCATCACTTGACAAATATCATAATTTGTTCATACTTGACCCATCTCTAAGTAAAACTTTTCGAAAGACCCTCGTAAGAACGATGAAATACAGTAATACCTCAACTTACGCTACCTCGTTTTACGCGAATTAGGAATTCGCAATTTTTGAATCAGGCGACATCGATCGGCGAATCGAACACCCGTTATCCCCTCCAGCTTCGCCCCCACTTGTGTTCGATTTATGACATGTCTCACGTGGACTTGACGCAAGTTTACAAATTGTTTTATTTATTATATCATTTAAAAACAACTATGTTATCTAAACGAAGTAAAACTGATTCTTCTGCATCAAATAAGAAAAGAAAAGCATCATCTTTGGAATGTCAACTATACATTATCAAGGATTTCGATCAGTGGCGGATGACCGTTAATTTTTAATTCAACTTTTTTCTCAAAACTTAAATTAGTAATTATTAAGTTTTAATCAGACACCTTCATGTTTACAATTAAAAGTTGATTATTTTTATTTAAAAAGTACTACTCAGTGTGTATACACGTAGCAAATCCCAAATCAAAACAACTATTTGCGAGACGAACGAAATACGCAACGCGAAACATTTCAAACGCTCCGTACCCGTCAAATCAGCGTTTAAAAATAATTACCGATACGCTCGGTCGCAGGGAATCTACGTCCA
Source organism: Cosmopolites sordidus (assembly GCA_031761425.1). Classification (NCBI taxonomy): domain Eukaryota; kingdom Metazoa; phylum Arthropoda; class Insecta; order Coleoptera; family Curculionidae; genus Cosmopolites; species Cosmopolites sordidus. Next base: position 127,382 of record JARFXV010001443.1, on the reverse strand, counting down.
AATCGCATGTTTTAGAAAGCAGTTAAACCCCCGAATTCTGGCGACCAACAAAACACGTAACGCCAAAAACGAGATAAGATGACGTGGCCTACGGGCGCTTCAGCAAAATGTTAATTGCTCCAATAAATCTCAATACAAATATTCCTAGTTTCTTAAATAGCGCCAGAGCCGGTATGGTTTAACTTCTGAATAATTTTGGAAAAAATAAAATGTTAAATTATGATTAGATTATTATTAATCTGTATGACTAAAACATTGTTTATTAGTTTGTGTATTTTGAATTTATTAGTACAATAAAAATAAATAAATTAATTAATCTATTAGTACAATTAAAATTATAACTTAAATTTAATTATACATTTAATTCGGTTTCGCTCTCACTGTCACTTTGATCTACATTAATAAAAAGTGGTTCTATATTATTAATAAATGATATAGGAATTTTCTATTTTAATAACGTGGTTAATCGAATTTATCCAACTTACTTTAGGAATACTATCTACAATCTTCCTAATTAATGTTGCAGCACTTGCACTTAGAGTCGGAGAAATGTTTTCTGCTTTAACATTGGGTTTTACCTGATGCGACATATGCTCAGTTGGATTAAAAATACAGTAATACGGGGGAAGGCGTAAAACCCTATGTCCGATATCAGCAGCAATAGTATCACATACATATTCCTTTTTGATATTAAATGAATTTAATATTTTTAGAAGATTTTTTACTTTTTTATTTTAAGTAAATATCGTTTGTTAACATATAGTTCTAAATTTCCAATTTAGTGTTATTTGCATTAGGAACAAAAAGTTCTACTGTGGTGTCGTCATGGTAGTCCAAAGATGAATGTTTAAACTTTTGGAGGACAACCGAAAACAATTTGGAAACCTTCAAAAAACAAGGGAAAAAAATCTTATTCCCTTGTTCGCTAGGTCTTTGGTATGACATTTTCTTGATATATCTACCGATCATTTTGCTGGCGTCTCATGTGTATCGAACCATGTTTCAAGGTAGATAATGAGACGATTTTTTAATCTGTATTTTTTTTTTAGAGTTAAGTAGTCAAACCTCCGTCGTCGCAATCGTTATGATTCCATTAATATGTGTCTTTTATTAATGGTCCGATATGCAAAACCCATTTGAGATAATATTCTCAGGCTAGTTATTAGGAGGCTAGTTCTGCTGCAAAGAATGTTGGTTTCATCTTTCCTTAGTCGCTCTTGCAATGAATGCAGTGTAGGTACAGTTTGCTCTTCATACATAGCATAAATTTTGCTTCGAACTAAGTCTTTATCGCTTTCGTAAACATATTTGATTTTACCAGAATCACTGCTGAGTTTTTTGGCTTTAATTGGCTGCTTCATAACAATATGTTTAGACTGTACACAACTGCAGATAACTGAGTTTTTGTTAATGAAGACGTTTCTGCTACAGCTGCATTTACATTAAACCCCCCTATTCAATAAAGAAACATACACATTTTTAACAATTTTTTTAGCATCGACGATAAATGTTTTCTATTAAAATTAGCTCTATTGGAGGCATAATGATTATCTTGCCAAGAAAGCCATATTTTTAGCACGTTTGGAATAACATAAAATTCGATCGAAATTATAAAACTGCACTGTTTAAGAAAAGAATGCGAACTAAACTAAAATATTTTGAAACTACTAAACCAGGTATAAAATTAATTTTATCTTTTTACCTGTTATTTTATTTGACTCGGCCCTGTTTACGTTTCTTGCAACTTTGCCGGGCTTCGTTACTGCAGGGATTGTTAAGAATTTATTGCAGCCAATCGGTCAACGATATATCTTGGAACAGATTATACTAGGTTTGAAAATGTATTGTCAATTTTATATATCTTTTTAATTGTAAAGAAAAAAATAAAAATCAAAATAGTTTTGTTATAAAACTTGTATATGATCTTTCCATTTATGACAATTTTTTTAATATTTTCAAAACCCCAATTATGAAAACTTTAATTATAATTTATTGTCCACCACTATCATCAGGCTAAAATTTTTGATCAACCTACATAAAAAAAAACAATTTTATTTAATAATTTTGTATAATAATATTATACTCCATGCTGTAGATTATTTTTTTGTATAATGCATAAAACAGTGTTTATAGATCAGTATCTAAAACAATTTTGGTAAGTATTATTCCTTGGGTGATTACAAATACTCCAATTTTGTGACAATTTTTATGACGGAACCAAGGTATATTTTATGACAGTAAAAAAAAACTTTTTTTGGGTGTACGTCAATTTTTGTGCAGATGGATCTTATCTTAAAAGGCGGTCCAATTTAAGCAGAAGCCGTTAGGCACCCGGGACATCAAATAAAAAATTTAAATCCGAAAAAACATCGAACACAACACCCCATTACATCCCTTCTTTTGCCAGACTATTATCTCAAAAATCTCACTCGAGCATTAGGCCTTTTGAAGTTTGAATTCTTAACGTTCGTTGCAGGACCAGTGGATGTTCTAAATAGCGGTAGGAATTCTTGGAAAAGGTAAGGAGGGACTGGAGGCTTCTTTTTCTTCTCCTTTCCTTTTATAATTTTTACGGTGTTTAGGATAACGAGATTCCTTTTTCCTTTTTGTGGATAATGGGATGCTTAGGAAATTACGTTGCTGTTACGAAAGTATTCATAAGCAGTACGAAATACCATCTGCAGATCGTGGAAAATTGCGTTTGATTTCGTTTATTTTGTAGGTGATAATTATAATAATAATTTATTCAATTCTTACCTCAATACAAAACATATGTGTCTATAAACTATACGAGGGTTGCTATTTGTATATCCGGAATAATAAATTAAACCAAATATTTATCATTGAAAATTTATTATTGAATCATGGCGATGATCGATGCGCTTTTGCATACGTTTGAATCAGTTTTCATAGCACATTTTTCCATTCCTATTGTGGTATCTCCTAAACTTGTATTTTGAACGCACCAGCCGTTTTTTCTGGTGTCGAAAATCGTTCATCAAGTAGTTTATTCTTCACGGACGGGAATAAAAAGAAATCATTGTCTGATGCGTGAGAGATTTAAAACTCAAAAAAAAATCAAAAATATCTGTTTTTATGTAAATAAAGAATCACTGGGTTAAAATACAAAAACAAAACGGAGGCAAATTTCTCAGTGATTCTTTTTCTGTAATAAATTTGCTCAACGATAAATCATTATCCTAGTGTTACAAAAGTTACTGTAACTATCAAACAATATGTGCTTTTTTCTGGTCAAAAAAAATAAGAGCATATCACTTATAACCTTAAATTGTGAAAACTAATGCTTATTAACAAACTTAGTAAATATAAAATATTAGTATTTAGGAGAATATCCTTTTTGTTTAACCACAGCCGAGCATCTCCTTCGAATAGAGTCTATTAATTTCTAACAAGTTTCAACCGGTATAGAATACCAAGTTTTCTTGACTTATCCCCACAACATATTTTTGTTTGATGTTTTTTTATTAGCAATGCCTTTTTTAAATGTTGCCAAATATTTTCTATTGGGTTTAAATCCAGAGATTGCGACGGCCAGGGCAACACTTCAATCTTATTTGCGAGAAACCATCGTTTCACTTTGGTCATGGTATCTTTGATCCAATATAGTGGACCTACACCTTTATAGGAAAAGCAACCCCACAGTTTAATATTTCCTCCTCCATGCTTTACTGTACCTAATGTATTTCGCGGATTTAGTTCTTCATTCTTATATCGCCTAACGTACTGTTTCCCATCTGATCCAAAGAGATTTATTTTTGTTTCATCACTAAACAAAATATTTTTCAATTACGGCTGTAGTTTTCGTTTAAGTTAAATCTGGCAAAACTTAATCTATGCTGGATATTTTCTTACTTAAATGCGGTACCTTTCTTGAAACTCTTCCATAAAGAGCTATCTCTATCAATCGTCTACGAAATGTCCGTGTACTGATTTGTAGATCCATATTAAAAGCCACTCTTATTTTTTGTCACCTAAAGTTTTTATTATCGTTATAAAATATTAACCTGATAAAATAAAATAAACAAATAAGTCTCCAATATTATATTCAACTGATAAATGACTATGGTATAATCAATTTATGTATGCCATTCCAAAAAAACAGTTTCTCCTTTGAGTTAAATCATTCATCGAGTAATTTTTTAACTTCTTCGAAATCTGCGAAGTGCTGCTGTACAAGCGCGTGCCCCATCGAGGCCAAAAAATGGTAGTCGGATGGAGTCAAGTCTGGAGAGTATGGCGGGCGCGATAAAACTTCCCATCCAAGTGATTTCAACACTTTTTGACTGGTTTTGCTGTATGAGACGGCGCGTTCTCAAGCTGCAAAATCACCTTGAATCATATCGTTGAACGTAATGTGGACGTTTTTCGGTCAATGCACATTTCAAATTGAGCATTTGTTGCCGGTAGCGATCAGTATTAACTGTTTCTACAGGTTTCACCAGTTCATAATATATGACACCAATCTAGTCCCACCAGACACAGAGCATGGTCTTGCGATCAAAGCAATTTGGCCTTGCAGTCGATTGGCCGGCTTCGCCAGGTGATAACCGTGATTTTTTTCGCTTGGGATTTTCGAAATAAATTTATTTTTCATCACCCGTTACCATTCGATGCAGAAATGACTTCCTTTCATACCTTTGAAGCAGCATTTCACTTTTTTCGATTTTCTAATTGCCTGTCATTCAATTCATATAGCACCCATCTTCCCATCTTTTGGATCTATCCCATCGCCTGCTTCTTCTTCATGTCCCCTCTCCGGTCCGGAGTTTGGCAATCATGTTAGCTATTTTGATCTTGGACACTGCCGCTCGGAACCTGCAATCGCCTGCAATCGGTCACAAATTGCGACTCGGCTCACACTCAACTTTTCTACCAATTGTTTTTGAGTTTGTGTTGGGTCTTCATCCAATAACTCCTGCAATTCCGCAGCTTTAAACGTTTTCGCCCTACCAGGATCGTTTTGGTCTTGAACATTGAAATCACCACATTTGAATTGTCGAAACCACGTTTCACATGTTCTTATGGTTGGAGCATACTCACCGTAAGTGTCTACCAGCAAACGATGACCTTAACCGACTACCACTTTTTCGTCTCGATGGGACACGCGCTTACACAGCAGCACTTCGCCGTTTTCGAAGAAGTTAAAAAATGGCTCGATGAATGGTTTAGCTCAAAGGAGAAACGGTTATTTTGGAATGGCATCCATAAATTGCTTGAGAGATGGGCAACATGTATTCAATTGAATGGCCAATACTTTGAATAAATACATTTTAACTATCCATTGTAAATAACGTGTTTTCCTTAGCGAAAAAACCGGAAAGGAATGGTATATATATATATATATATATATATATATATATATATATATATATATATACCAGGTGTCCCATTAAGGATGGATCGCGGCCGTATCTTGAAAACTATTTATCCCACAGCTTTGGGGAAAAAAAAAATTGTACTAAAAATGATCATGAGAAATTCACCAAAAATATTTTTGAGCTTCTAAACCGCAAGACGAGTTAAACATTTTTAAAAATAATTTTTTTTGTGCATTTTCAAGTGTTAACCGAGTAAGAAAAATTCTCACTTATAATTAGCAAACTGTCTCCTACAACTTTGTTTTATGACATTTTGTCGTAATTTCACGAATAGAGGGGTGGGGGGGGAGTTTTACCTATTGAGATAAAAAGTCGTCTAATGTCCGTTTGTCTTAACCGATTTTCCTCAATTTGGATTCATTTAAAAGGCAATTGCTGGGACAATCAGATAATCTGGGAGATAAATTATTTAGTTTATAAATGAAACCGCGAGGTGGCGTTACATTCAACAATAGTTTTTTTGAACTTTTGTTCAGTTTTTTCAAATGGACTGGTACAGCTTTTATTACATGGCTAGAAAGGTAATTTAAAGAGGAATCATCCAGTGAAAACCCGAAATCGATATCTCTGACATGTTAAGAGATATTTCGATTTTTCTGAAAAAAATCAGTTATTATTTCACTGCTATCTGCATTAAGTTAAAAAAATATTAACCTAATGTTTGCCTTCCTTCACACTTTACCCAGGCTTAGGACTGGTCCAAATTCTTCGTGCCATATTAAGCTGAACTTTAACGCCTTTCTAAATGTTCAAAATGCTTTCCATCCTTAGAAATGCAAAGATTTATTTTTCGACGAGTACTAAAAACGGCAGCTTCAATTTCCGCTCTTGAAATGCTGGTTATTGAATTTTGAATTCTTTCAATCATGTTTTCTCGTGTGGTAGGACGAGTTTGAAAAACAAGGTCTTTTAGTCTTCCCCACAAGTACAAACCGAGAACTGTCAAATCCGGTGAGCGCGCCGGCCACGAAAATAAACTACCCCGTCCTATCCAACGATTTGGAAACGAAGCATCCAAGAAGTTTCGAACCACCTGCGAGAATTGGGCAGGGCATCCATCATGCTGGTACCACATGTGTCTTCTTGTTTCCAACGAAACATCTTCCATTAGTTCTGGCAGTCCATTTCGTCCTACCACACGAGAAAACATGATTGAAATAATTCAAAATTCAATAACCAGCATTTCAAGAGCGGAAATTGAAGCTGCCGTTTTTAGTACTCGTCGAAAAATAAATCTTTGCATTTCTAAGGATGGAAGGCATTTTGAACATTTAGAAAGGCGTTAAAGTTCAAATTCTGATAATTATTAGACTGTTGTGCTGTTAATTTCATTTGACTGTTGTTATTATTATTATCTTCGTTGTTGGCCCGTTGGCCTTTAAACACGCTCCAAATTAATATGGCATGATGAATTTGGACCAGTCCTAAGCCTGGGTAAAGTGTGAAGGAAGGCAAACATTAGGTTAATATTTTTTTAACTTAATGCAGGTAGTAGTGAAATAATAATTGATTTTTTCAGAAAAATCGAAATATCTCTTGACATGTCAGAGATATCGATTTCGGGTTTTCACTGGATGATTCATCTTTAAATTACCTTTCTAGCCATGTATTAAAAGCTGTACCATTCCATTTGAAAAAACCGAACAAAATTTCAAAAAAACTATTGTTGAATGTAACGCCACCTCGCGGTTTCATTTATAAATTAAATAATTTATCTCCCAGATTATCTGATTATCCCAGCAAGTGCCTTTTAAATGAATCCAAATTGAGGAAAATCGGTTAAGGCAAACGGACATTAGACGACTTTTTATCTCAATAGGTAAAACTCCCCCCACCCCTCGACAAGATGTCATAAAACAAAGTTGTAGGAGACAGTTTGCTAAATATAATTGAGAATTTTTCTTACTCGGTTAACACTTAAAAATGCACAAAAAAAAAAGATTTTTAAAAATGTTTAGCTCGACACATACTTTTGGTGAATTTCTCATGATCATTTTCCAAATAGTTTTCTAGATACGGCCGCGATCCATCCTTAATGGGACACCTGGTATATATATATATATATATATATATATATATATATATATATATATATATATATATATATATATATATATATATATATATATACAGTTGTGGTCAAAATAATGGGATATACCATTATTTAATATACATTACTGTACGAATCCAAATATCTTATATTTTTATTAGTACAATACCTTGTCATTTACCAATATAATATTGGAGACTTATTTGTTTATTTTATTTTATTGTTTTGATGAAACAAGAAAAGTAAGGCGTGCCGTGCCGTGCCGCAAATGCACGTTTTCAGTCACAAAATTCGACATTTTCAAAAAGTTATAAATCTATAACGCTGTTATTTTGGTGACATATATATCAAATCATAACATTGCATAGTTATGGGTAGTGAAATCTGTTACAAAAATCGGAAAGTAATTACCCACAAACCTGATATATATATATATATATATATATATATATATATATATATATATATATATATATATATATATATATATATATATATATATATGGACTGATGACATCGTTAAGTATATTGGACCCGAGTGGCAGAGGAAAGCCCAGGACCGTGAAGGTTGGAAGCATGCTGAAGAGGCCTTCATCCTGCGGTGGATCGATACGGGCTGATGATGATGATATATATATATATATATATATATATATATATATATATATATATATATATATATATATAATAATCAAAAATTAATCAATCATCATTCACTCTAAATCAAGAAGAGTGACTGAAGACTCCAGTCGAAGCGGACAACACTTGAAAATGCCTAATCAGATTTTGGCGAAACGTCCTGACTCTTTACAGAAACAACGGACCTACACCCGGAATGACTTAGATTTATATATATATATATATATATATATATATATATATATATATATATATATATATATATATATATATACATTGAACGAACTTGTTTGCCAACCTAATATTTCTAAAAAAACTGGAGCAATCACCTTTAAAAATTTTGAAAATAATCGCCTGTGAAATATGATTAAAAACGTAGATTCCTGAATAATTTGTAACATAATACCGAAAAAGGCCAAGGATAATAAGAATTGATTTTGATATTAGGTTTAAAAATATATTTTCGTTACATTTCTCTTTTTTGTTCATAAGTAATATTTCAGCTTGATTAACGCCATCAAAGAACCTGTCAGAATCGTCATTATGTACAAAATCAAACCCGATATAGACCGTTGGAAACTTGTTTACGTTTATAAGGAAATAATAATGATTTATATGGTATGTCATCAAGTAAATATTCAAAATTACCAATAAAAATAAATCGTTTATAGGTATATTTTTATGGGTCATCAATTTTTTTATTTTCGAAAATTGGAAATGAAAATTGATACGGGAACTTTCATAATTATTGCTGAATATTAAGAAAACTGAGCTCTCCACATATACTAGTATGATCTTAAGGTGACTTTTTAAATGAAGTATAAATTATAAATTTATTCATCCAATTTCACACTTATTACAACCTTTTTTATTTTTATTTATATGTTTTAGATTATTTAAAAAATTTATAAGATAATATGCTCCATGAACTTGAAAAATGTCGATAGGTCGTTCCAAATAAATGGTAATAGAATTCTTTTCCACCGCATCAGTACAGTAACCTAAATTCCCAAAGAAAAAAAAAATAAACACAAAAGTCAAAAAAAAACATCAAATATATATGTATATATATATATATATATATATATATATATATATATATATATATATATATATATATATATATATATATATATATATATATATATATATGTAGGGTTAATCCAATAAATATCGGCACTGATTTATTCCTGCCAAGGGGAAGAGGTGGACGATTGTTTTTATAAGTGATATCAGAGGTGGCTGATGTCAGTTAGCCTAGGAAACCAGCTCAGTTATCTCCGAAACTTTGGAGTGCATCTATCGTCCAAGAAGTGAACGTGTGTTTTAAGTTCGCATCGACAATCAAGATGCAAGAAAGCATCGAACGACGATGTGCCATTAAATTTTGCGTGAAATTAAACAAATCCACTACGGAGACTTTTTACATGATCTATGAGGCCTACAAGGATGAAGCCATGTCGAGAAGACGTGCTTTTGGTTGGAAGAAAAAAATCAAAGGAGACCGGGAAAACATTGAAGACGAACAACGCGCTGGAGGTCCGATCTCGGTCTGAATCGATGAAAATGTGGTCAAAGTGCGAGAAATTCTGAACTCCGATCGTCGATTAAGTGTTCGTTTGCTGGCACAGGAGTTGAATTTACGGAAATCAACGGGGCATTTAATTGTAACCGATGATTTGAAAATGCGAAAGGTGTGCGCGAAGTTGATGCCAAAGGTTTTGTCAGACGAGAAGAGAGAACACCGTGTGACGCTGCCCCAACCATTTTATAGTCCAGATGTGGCTCCCGTAGGATTTTTTGTTTCCTCGGATTAAAAGGAACCTCAAAGGACATCGTTTCGGGATGATTGAAGCAGTCCAAAAAACGTCGATGAAGTGCTTGAATAGCCTTGCAGTTGCGGACTAGGGGGCGTATGAATACTGGACAAACCGTTGGCAGCGCTGTATTGATACTGAAGGGTAATATTTTTTATGACCTTAATCCCGATTCTTATTTTACAAACCGTATCATCATCATCATCAGCCCGTGTCGACCCACTGCAGGATGAAGGCCTCTTCAGCATGCTTCCAACTTTCACGGTCCTGGGTTTTCCTCTGTTACTATGGTCCAATATACTTAACGATGTCATCAATCCATCGTGCTTTTGGTCTTCCTCGCGGACGTTTGCGATCTTCGCGGACGTTGGCGATCAAGCGGTATCCACTCCAGGATTGCCTTGGCCTATCTTTCATCCCATCGCCTAGCTATATAGCCTGCCCATCTCCATTTCAATTGCTTTACTCTTCCAATGATGTCACAGACTTTCGTTTGTGCCCTGATCCATGCGCAGGACTTTCTGTCTCGTCTTGTAATGCCAAGCACACATCTGTTCCCCTCTGTGCTACTCGACGTTTTTAAATTGATTGCGATGTGAGTGTCCAGATTTCACTTCCGTGTGTCATAATGGGTAGAACGCACTGATCGAAGACTTTTCTTTTCAGGGAAAGTGGGAGTGTGCCAAATGTCTGCTAGCCACTTAATAATTAAACAACAATTTAACGAAAAAACAACAATTAAAAAATGCCCCGGGTGGTATTCCCCTCCATTGAAATCCTCTGCCCAAGATATATAAAGCTGTCCACAATCTCCAAATCCGTTCCTTAAACTGAAATTATTTATCTTGAGCGAAGTTAATGAACATAACCTGACTCTTTTCCAGGTTTATTTTTAAGCCAAATGGTTCGCCAGCCCTTTGCAGCTCTTGTATGCGTCTTTACAGTTCCTCTAAGTCTGGTGAAAGGAGAACGATATCATCTGCAAAACTAAGATAGTTTCAGTTTGCACCATTAATCTTTACACCATTTTGTTCCCAATCCAGTTTACGGAATACTTCTTCAAGGGCAACCGAGAAAAGATTAGGCGATATTGCATCACCTTGCTGTACACCTCGTTCTACATTAATTCCCACTTCAAGATCATCAGGTGAATTGTGGCTGTAGCTCCATGATATATCGATCCTAATAGGTTTATATATGATTTATGTACCCCCTGATGTATATATATATATATATATATATATATATATATATATATATATATATATATATATATATATATATATATATATATATATATATATATATATATATATATATATATATATATATATATATATATATATATATATATATATATATATATATCTATATGTTTATTTATTTTTTTTATTTATTCCGGTTTTCATCTTGAACGTAAATATCTTTTTGTATCATCATCGTTAATGTCCAGATTCTGCGCTTCCCTACCAATATTCATACTTTATTGTAATTCACTATCTGTCCTCATTCTGAATATTTTTTGAATAATCTGCTCATAAAATCCAGATATTCTTCCTCTAGTGCCACAATCACTTGATCAGCATTACCATTCCAACCAAACCCTCGTTTTTTTCAAGGTTTGGTTGAAATACATTTTTAGCGTCTACCCTGTTGAAAACTCTTTGTGACTTCAATGTTATTCCCCACCTTTATCCAAGATGGAACTTGATCATAAAATGTCATTGCTGTTATGGCAGGATTATTAATCGGGGATTTCTGTTTCCTATAATTTTTGGATCGTATATCTTAGTTAAATCAGCAATTAAAAGGTGAGCCTCCCCATTTCTTATTACTTTCTTCTCATTTAGATGCACCGAGTTAAAATGCAACTTGGAACTAAATCCTACTGGTTGCTCCTATATGCCACGTTCCTCATCTATAATATTAACTGAATTACCAACGCTACCACTTGTTAGCTCTTTAAATTTCTACATATCTATTCCAGAGGCATGTACTAGGCTATAAATTAATTCTAATGATAAAACAAGTTTATAGTTGAAAAAATTTCTTTATTCTTCCGTATATTCTCCCTTAAGCTCAATACATTTTTCCAGCGGTTTTCCAATTCATTCATTTTATCTCTTCGAAATACTCATCTACAGCTGCTATAACTACTTCATTTGATGAAAAACGCTTGCCACGTAGGACTTTTTTGAGGTTTGGGAACAAATGAAGGTCAGAGTGGGCCAGACCTGGTAAATATGGTGGATGTTCCAACAATTCGTAGTGTAACTCCTTCATTTTGGCCATTGCAAGAACAGGTCTGTAAGCCGATACATTGTCTTAATGAACAATATTTTTTTCTTTACGAAATCATATCTTTTCTCACGAATTTTTGCATGCAATTGATCCAAAAGGTTTGAGCGATACTGTCCTGTTATTATTTTACCAGTTTGAAGGTAATCAATGCCTTTTGCGTCCCAAACAACTGATGCCGTAACCTCTTTGGGCGATTTTGACCACTTGGGCTGCTTTGGAGCTGAACAACCAGGCTCAGTCCTCTGTGCGGTTTGTTATCGCCGCTCAAGATTATAGTGGTAAACCCAAGTCTCATCTATAGTTACAAAACGGAGTTTAAAATCTATTTTATTCTTTTGAAAAACATTCAAGTGTCGGTTAGAAAGTTTTACTCGAAGTTGTTTTTGATCAGAATTTATCAAATGCGGCACCCATTTTGCAAATAGCTTTCTCAAGCTCAGTTTTCAAAACATGAAGCATCCATTCTCATGACATTATCTGTCATCCATAACCATATCATGTATATAATTAATTATTTGTTCAGTAGTTGCACTTATGGGACGTCATCATCCAGGCTTGTATGGCTATGTTGAAACTTACTTGCCCACTTATAAACCATTGTTTTGGAAGAAGCAGACTGCACTAATACATTGACAATTTCACTATGAATTTCCATTGCCTTTAAACCCTTAACTTTTTGCAAAGAATTTAATTACTGCACGATTTTCAATATTTTCCATCTTAAAATATTGTTTTGGTACGAATGAATTGACAGATCGACTTGAAACTTCACATATCTTCATATGAAGGATGAAACTTAAAAATATAGATGATTATGCAGTTTTTTTACTGTTCTATTGGTATCGCTCGGCTAACTTTTTCACCTTGTTTATATCCATCTTTCGGAATTCAGTTTTTTACATTGGTCTCTTAAGGTATTATTTGAAAATAAAATATATTTTTATAGTCAGTTATTCCATTCGTTTCAGCATAAATTTGATTTGTTTTGTTACAAAATAAAAGGAAAATTTACACATTATTCTCGTTTAATGTCAAAGTTTAAATTACTTGAAATTTTTTACATCATATAATTTTTTAAATGATTCATGTCACACTGATAAATACATAATGAATTGTTTTATTAAATTAACTCTTCAAAATGCCCACCACTCCATTCTTCGTGAATGAATTATCTTTGCTTGAAATATTGAAAAATTTGAATTTTTTTGGTTTTAACCAACAAACCATTCACAATATTTTGCCTGTGTGAAAAATCATCGAGTAAAAGTGCTTCTTCCCTTTGTACATGATAAGGGTATAACAACTGTTCTTTTAGTGATCTATGTAGAATCCAATGACAAACTTCAACTTGTTGAACAACACGTCGAGTACTAGTAGAATCCTCTTTAATAAGATATAAAATGTATTATTCGACCGATTTCTAGCTGCCGCTCACGTTCTTGACATTTTGAAACCACACTACCCGTATCCAGAAGAAACTGTTTACCTATCTGACAACGGCCTTTCGGAGTATCGTTGCCCGTAAATCGCTAACTCCTTCAGAATTTTGGAGAGAATCGAAGTTAAGTGCACGCACTGAAACACTGAAACACTGAAATAATTTTTGTCACTATTTTGAAATAACTATCTTTGTCGTGATAATATTGCGATGTTGCCACATCGTTCAGGGCTGATGTAGGGTATGATTCTTAATTTAAAAAAAATGTTTTTCATTTATTTGTAGTTTATTCGTTAAATAATAACACATCAATATTTGCCAAATGGGAATTTTCACAGATTTACTTAAAATGTTAATTCTTTTCATAGCTTTTTGACTGGTGATTTTTTTCTTAAAATGATGTGAAGAATCATTACTTAAATTTATGAAAATATTTTCCCTTGCACCCTGTATATATGAGTGAAAGAAACTAACTTTAACACCAAATATCGCCGTTTAAAATATTAATCAAAATATCAAATCAAAAGAACGATTTTTAAAAGGTTCTCTTCGACAGAAGCGGTAGCTATTTAATATGCACCGTTTTACATGCAAACTATGTTTGTAGTCATAACATACAGCCGTACTTCCGGCACGGATAATGCCCATCCCCTTCAATTTTCAATTATCTCTTTGTGTCCCGTAGCCGTTTTGTATTCATTACTTGACCTGTTCCATGCTTTAATTTGTTAAAAGTGTTCCAGGAGTGATGAAATCTGTAGCCCGTCGACCAAATTAGAATCCAAATGCCGTTCCCCTTGACAAATGATGTAATTCAGCGTTGTTTTCAAAAGAATTTTTGAAACGCTTTCAGGAAAACGTTTATTGAGATAAGCCCCGTGCAATTTTCCTTAGGCTAATCTTCTCCAAATGTCCGTCTTTTTTTTCAGATTCGATGTGATGTTGTTTCTTGTTAATACTATTTATTTTCTTTTTTTTTATTGTTTATTGTTATACTGAAAAAGATATACCACTAAATACTAAAGCCCTCGAGATTAATTTTTCGACTCACGTTTCGGTAACCATGTTAGCTTCATCATGATGTAATTCAATCTGAGAAAAAGAAATAAGTAATTTGATGTTTAGTGGTCGAGTCTATTGGTATCTATTATAGTTGTTTACTATTAAAATCAAAAATCAGTTTCTGAATTCGTTAATATAAATCACTGATCTTAATGAGGTAGAGAATTGTTTAAGTACCACTATTCGAATTTATTAACTCGTTTTTGTTTAAATACAGGATGAAGCAAGTGTCACGCTACCAATTTGTTTAAGCACCATTTTTTTTCATGATATTTGGAACAGTTTGTGTTTGGCTGTTGTGTAGTGCATACGTTCTTTCTAAGTGAATATAGGCGAATAATCGATCAGAAGCGGCCTGAGTTACCCAACATAAGGGCATTGCGCCCCACCGTGACAGTGCTAGACAACAAATATCTCCGTTCACGCGATACAAACTTTTACAACTTGACTGGGACGTTTGAGTCCCTCCTCCGTACTCTCTCGACCTTGCGCCCTTTTACTAACATTTATAAACTTCCTATTTTACTTCCTTAGGAGACTTGAAAGATCACCTGGATCAGTTTTTTAGCCATACATCTCAGAACTTCTATGAACGCGGCATTATGCAGCTACCGGAGAGATGATGAAAGGTCATCGAATAGGAAGGATTCTTAAGTGCTTTAATCTGATCAATTTCGTAATAAAAATGTCTGTGTCGAAAATTACCAACTGGGTTTTTGAAAAAAATATATCGATTTTTTACTTTATTTTAAAACTTTATCATAAATAATATTAATAATCGATGAGAAAAACTTAAAAAAAATTGTTTGCAATTAATTATAAGTTAATTAAAATTTTAAAAAATTAAAATAAAATCACGTGACTACGAAAGCGCCACGATTGGCTGCTATGTTTGTGACGTCATTATGTTAAAGTATGTTCACCTAAGTACTGTCAACGGCTTTTACCTGTATAAGTTTAGTGCAAAAAATATTGTTGGTTACTAATTTAATTCAGTAATGTATGACAAAGCGTTCATAAAGACCAATTCTAATAATATACCTGGTGTGGATATTTTTATGGTCACGGATTTTCTCAAAAATGGCATTCATCAATTTGAGTTTTTTAAAAAATAATAATGCAAACGTAAATAAAAAACAAAATATTTGTATTAAATGTAATTAAATTATTTGTAGAGTGTCACGCGAAAGTTGCGGTAACAAGGCTGTAGGTTATGTTCAATTTAACCGCAAAAATTGTATTTCCACGGTGAAAGGACGTGTATGTCGAGAACATAAAGTTCTGAGTAAAGCTTATACAGTTACCTTAATTACTCTAGTTTACAAATTTTAACTTTTTTTATATACCTAGAGAAATGTATATAAATATGTTAAACTCCCTTCCTTAAACCTAAAAGTGTCGGCAGAAATATTCTACCACGTCACATTTTTTTCTACAGTCAAATAATTTTTTTTAACTACCCTACGTGGTGACTTCAGTTTAATATTTATTTATTCTATTCAAACAATTATCTTGTTTCAAATTGAATTAAAATGTCGAATAGAACGTGTAAACAAAGTTCTGATCGTTTTTGCTACGTTTGTGGACAGTTTATATTTTCAAAAAAAAAGAAGACCCATTGTAGATATGTAGATTGTTGATTGTAGAGGGATATAATATAAAAAATAAGGCGAGTATTGTATATGCCGAAATTCCGTCTGTTATTAAGCGAATTTTACATTCGAAAGATCTTCCATATCCAATTTGTGCCAGTAATTCGAGTCAAAATATACCAGAAGATGACAATGAATGTGATGTTGAAGTTAAATTGATTTCTAGTGATTCTGATGATTCAACTCTTTAAGGAAACACTCCACATTTAATTAACCAAGCCAAATTAAATGATCTTATAAGAGATTTATAACTATCAAGATCTAAAGCAGAGCTTCTTGGTTCTCGTCTACAACAGTGGAATTTATTAACACCAGACAAGTTACGTTGTCCAGAAACAGGAGCAATGTTTACTCAGAATTTTCAAAAGAGAAGGGGAATGTTGTTATTGTACTGATTGTTATAGAGTTTTTTCCCTAAAAACTTTTCGAAGAAAGATTTTCGAAGAACAACATCAAGGATTTTGGGATGAAAACATGTTAGAGGATTACTATTGATCCATTATAAGAGAAACCGATTAAAAAACCATAAAAAGAAAGCGAAAATTAACCTTTTTTTTTATTATACTAAGATTTTTTCCATTTTAAGTAAATAAATATTTCTAAAAGCAGACGTGACAGAATTGTTTTATTATTTTTTCTGGATAAGTTTTACCTAAATAAACAATAATTAGCAACTTTCAGCTGGGGTTATAAAAACTGTGCAAACTAGTGTTATTAATGAAAAACTAAGAAAAGTTCAAAACACTCAATGTCACGATTGTGTAGCTTCAGCAGGTAATAAGTACTCAAACACAAAAAATTGATACAATTGCAGTTGTTTTTGTAATTTTTGTACAAAATGGTACGAAACAGACACAATAACTAATCAGATTTGACATTTTCAATAAATTTATCAAGACATTGATGATAATAACACGAATAAGTTAATTAAAAACTAAAACACTCGTATCAGCTGTCTGTAATGTTGAGGGGAAATCAACATTGTGACGTCAAACGTACTCGGGTTTTTTTCAGGAACTGTCGGCGCGTCATCGGTACTAGGTTTAAAAATTTCTTTTCTATTTGATGTAAGTTTTTATTTATAAGGAAAAAAATTAAAATTAAAATAGTTTTGTTTTAATACTTATAGGTGATCTTTCCATTTATTTATGATATATATTTTTTTAAAACTTCAAGTCAGTTTTTCTCAAAAATAATGAGATGAACTAGCGCATCAATACAATTTTAATTTTGATAATAAGAATTCTTTGATTGTGACTGAGTTGAAATTATTTATAAATTGTAAAAAAATTACAATTTGTTTATATTTTAGATAAATCTTCCACTTTGCATTATCAGGAGATTCAGTCCTCCAGAGAATTAAACATATACTTCAATGTACAAAGATAGACATTATACATACATTTTCATATTTTTAACTGACATAGCTATTAATGTGACGACTTTTAATTGAAGTTATATATGTAACATTATCCTAAGTGTTTTAGTCTGGCGAAATTCGTAATAGAATTTTCTGTATCGAAAATTGCCAATTAAACGACGGCGATCCAGTGAAATCTGCTTGCCAAATCACTTAGCGTATCCAACTCATTAATTTTGGGCTAAGAGACGGCTTGTGGCTTCGCTGGGAAATTGCGTTTTGGTCTGTGAAGTTGTATAACACATCATTTATAATGCTCTTATCGAGGAACGGCACAAGCGTCTACATGTGTACGAGGAACGTATACTCGTTTTCAAATTTAACACTTTTAATCGAAGCAATAAGGCAAATTTGACGGTTTTAATGGAGAAATGATTAGATGTTTGTATAAGGAAATTTCCAGGTTGGTACTATTAAACCAAGGTAAATGAAATAGGTACACATGTTATCCCCTAAAATTAATATAGACCTAAAAAATGCCTCTGTAAGGTAACTTAAAATAAAAAAGTCAGGGACGATGAGATCTGGGGATCTTAGAGTCACTTTAGCTCATCGTTTTTGGTTATTAATCGATTATAGAAATGTCCCGTCAAAAACCGAAGCGATTATATCAATTGTAGTGATTGCAGTATGATCTACAAAAATTGTAAGGATTGTAATATGGGCTACAATATAATACAATAGTGCAATAAAAAAATATTCAAATTAGATGCCTTAATTATTTATTTTGTGTGAAATAACATTCAATGGCATTAATCTTTGAAACCAATTTCCGACCAGTTTTTCAAACAATTGGAATAAGTCCATAATTATCCCAGTTATACTGGCTTCCAAGGCGTCAATGGTTATTGGTTTAGACCCAAGATTTAACATAACTTCAAAGACAATAATCTAAAGGCGTTAGAAACATCATGTTGGAATCACACCTCCTCCGGATCAATACTATTCAAATTCGGAATTAGTAACCATCTCTGTAACGATACCTATTACTGAATTAATAAATTTGGTCAAATCATCATGTGCCATGATGATTTCACAATGACCCCGCAATCGGAAGTTCGGACATACTAAAAAATGCATCAGTCCGTGTCAATCCACTGCAGGATGAAGACATACTTCCAACTTTCGCGGTCCTGAGCTCTCCTCTGCCAATCGGGTTCTTTTTCGGGGACGTTTGCGATCAAGCGGTATCCACTCGAGGATCGCCTTGGTCCAACTTTTCACAGGGATCGACTTGACTCTCGCTAATTTACAAGAATATTTTGTTGTAAATACATTTCTATTTCAAGTGCTGCGTTCAAAATGCCATCTTCTGTAGTGATTCTACTTTCTAAAAATCGTTTTACGTTTTTTATCCCTGATATAGCATCATGAAAAGTTGGGAGCATTTCTTCTAACGATATTTCTGCATCTTCTTCATCACTCTCAAGCTATTGAGCTCCAACATTCCGGATCGTAATCTCCTGGTTCGTGCTTGTTGTAGCAAGGTCATTAGTTAAGTCAATAATTAAATCAAAGTCAAGTTAAGATAATTATTAGTAAGCGATACACTTAAAGGCTTGTTATCCTCATCCTCCTCAGCTTGTTTAATAAGCCATTGGGTCAGAAGCAAGTCATCGTCTTCAACGAACGCTCACAATCCTTAATTGTTTTTTGGGAAACCTGTTGGCAAATTTTAGAAACCATTTCAATAGCATCGAATTATTTATTAAATAATAACCAACTATAATTTGCAAAATATGCAAATTCTTGTCATAGATTTTCGATTGGTGATTTAATAAATTTGCAATTTATTTGCAAAGTGGCAACTCTTAGGTTTTGGTCCTTACAAGGGAAGGGGGGAAGTTCCTTACAAGGGACTTACTTATAATATATATATATATATATATATATATATATATATATATATATATATATATATATATATACTGAGATATATACTGACCGACTCAATCTCTAAAGTAAAATTTAAGTAGAAATTTCCGAACCCTTCCGGATTAAAACCGGAGTACGCCAAGGAGATGAGTTATCCCCACTCCTCTTCAACCTGGTTCTGGACAAAGTCATAAGGGAATGGGAAAAGGAACTAAAATATCAAGGACACTGAAAACCAATACGACTCGGACGAACCAAAAACAACATAAAAATATCATGCCTAGCCTTCGCAGACGACCTACCCATACTCGCAGACAACAAAAAAGGGCAACCAAACAGATCGAAGTTCTCAAGGAATATGCAGAGAAAGTTGGCCTACAAATATCCTTTCAAAAAACCGAATTCTTCTACTCAAAATTATATGTTCAAAATTTGAACACTAAATGCGGCAAAATAAATAGGGTCACTCACTTCAAATACCTGATCGAGATCCTCGAACCCACAGGAGGAGAGAAGATAACACAGAAGACTCGATTACAGAAGATGAAGAGGGCATACGGCAAGACACACAATATATATAATAAGAAATGCCTATACACACGCGCAAAAATAAGACGCTACAATACAGTAATCAAACCAGAGGTACTATTCGCAAGCGAGACACTTACACTCCATACAAAAAGCGGCATAAAAAACATACTAAAAGAAGAACGCAAAATTATGAGGAAAATCTCGGCCCCAAACTGACAGAGGAAGGATACAAACTACATTCTAGAAAGACCACAGAGAGAATGTCCAACGTAGCGGCGGGCATAAGAAAAAGAAGGTTGAAATTCTACGGACATATCAGTAAACTCCCACGAAGAGAAAGATCTTCTTCACCAACAGAATTCTTACGTACATACAAGGAGTCAAGTCAACAGTACATTGGATCGCACAAGTCAGAGCTGATCTGGGAAAGGCACAAATGGGCCCGACAGAGATTGAGGATAGAAGAACGTACAGACACAAAATACATCTGTGGAACGTTGCATCGAAGTATCGAGGAGATCAGGAACAAAGTGGACGGAAGAGAGAAAGAGAAAGGATAAGTAATAATAATAATAATAATAATAATAATATATATATATATATATATATATATATATATATATATATATATATATATATATATATATATATATATATATACATATATATATATATATATATACATATATATATATATATATATATATATATATATATATATATATATATATATATATATATATATATATATATATATATATACATGTATATATAGATACGTGGTGTATCTTAATGACACGTACTTATTTATTTTTGTGAAAAATAATATCTTTTTTATGTAAAAAAGTTTTTGTAAGATTTGGGTTTTTTCGTTCAAATTTTGATTCTACATTGCATCAGGCAGCAAGCGAAGTAGGTATACTATATATCATATATTTAAATAATTTTGAATTTTAGTCGCATGTTATATAAGAGTAAATTCTCCCACCACATAGACATATAAAAACAAATTAATATGAATGCGTCAAACTAGGTTTCTGTTTGTTCAATTGTCCATTCTTTCAACATGCGTCCCCACGATAAAATATATCTTTCCCCGGGTTTTACGATCTTCACCAAATAACAATCTTCCTGTCTTTGATGATATTTTTTTTCCTCTATTGAACCCGTTTCACATAAAACAAGTAAACGGTTATTTGGTTTTGTCACTAAACGAATGAAAATAATGATAACTGTCTTGATTTGTGGAAATTACCGATGCGAGGAATGGAACATTGCAAATGGAACGATAAAAATATGTCCAGTTTATACATCCATTCGCAGGTGTATGTATATATATATATATATATATATATATATATATATATATATATATATATATATATATATATATATATATATATATATACTTTTTTGGGTTCACTATTCATTTGGATTCAACTACTAGAAGGTGGTCCAAATTGAAAACCGGATTTACTGGATTTTTATTGCGTAGTAATATTTATATAATATACAGGGTGTAAAGGAAAACATTTTCGAAAATTTAACCAGAGATTCTTCACAAGATTTGAACGAAAAAAGCGCCTTGCAACAAGAGTTAAAAACCTAAAGGTTTCCATGAAAAAAAAAATGCAATTTTGTTAAATCGCCAATCGAAAAGCTATTATAAGAATCATCATTTTAAGCAAATATGTGTAAAATCATATTTGGCAAATAATAATTGATAGGTCAACAAATTTAAAAATCAGAATCGTCATTATGAATAAAATCAAACCCGATATACACCATTGGAAACTTGTTACGTTTATATGGAAATAATAATGATTTATATGGTATGTCATCAAGCAAATATTCAAAATTACCAATGAAAAAAAATCGTTTATATGTACATTTTTATGGATTATCAATTTTTTCTTTATTTTCGAAAATTGGAAATGAAAATTGATACGGGAGCTCTTACGGGGTCAACAAATGTAAACTTTTTTGAGGTAATATTGATGGAAATAGGTGTATATGAAGTATTTTGTAGTCCACCATCCGAAAATGATAAGCTAATTACTGTAACACATACAGTATTCATGTTACAGGGGGTCGGAACAATTTGAAAAATAATTTCTGTTGAGTTCGATATTTAAGCTGTTTTATACGTAAATTGACATGCTAATTCCAAAACTTTATTTAGTTTTTTTCTATCACGTCAAGTTTTTTCTCTACAGTTGTTGCGCATCCGACTAAGCTTGGCAAATCACAGAAGTCACTACTGCTCTCCTACCGGCGAACCTTCTTCGACCTAGGAGTGGGGGCGTGAACTAGTTCGGTCAGTTACGCAAGAGATGCTAAAGTACGTGGGTCTGTGTCGCTCTGATATAGTGAAGTCAAAGTATACATACACAACTACAGATTTTCGTTATGTCTGTCTCTGGTAGTTCTCGTCGTAAGTGCTTAAACAGCCCTGATTCATTTTGTTATTTATGTCGCAATTTTACCATCCCCATTCAACGGACTAATATTAATACATTTGTCAGGCAAGCCTATTTTGCTTATTTTAAAGTGAAAATAGGTGACCAAGATAAATCATGGGCCCCGCATAGTGAAGAGTGCAAGCAGTCTGTAGAGAGTTTACGAATGTGGACGAAGATATCACGTAATAAACTTTAGTTGTACCAATGTATGCCAATGGTTTGGCGAGAGCCCAAAGATTACTTAAGTGATTGCTACTTTTGCATAGTGAAAACATCAGGATTCAACAAGAAAAGCAAACATAAAATTGGGTACCCTAGTTTACCGTCAGCTATACGCCTTGTGCCTCATTCAGCTGAAATTCCAGTGCCAGTTTTTCAAGAATTACCTTCTTTAGAAATACAAGAATGTGAATCAAGTGAAGATCGAAGTGACTCCACCGACGAAGAATTCAAAGTTTCCAATGATTCTGTTCGTAAAGGATTCAATCAACATGAATTAAACGATTTAGCACGAGATTTAGGACTATCCCAAAAAACATCGGAATTATTAGCATCAAGACTGCACGAAAAAAAATTGCTTGATAAAGGAGCTAAAGTCACTTACTATCGATCCAGAGAAAGTGAATTTAGGCAGTACTTCAGAAATAATGACGGATTTGTATATTGCCAGAACGTAGAAGGTTTAATGAAAGAAGTGGCCATTTCTAACTATAACGCAACTGAATGGCGATTGTTTATAGATAGCTCAAAGTGTAGCTTGAAGTATGTTCGCCTACATAATGGAAATTTATACGGTTCAGTCCCAATAGATCATTCAGTTTCTTTGCGTGAAGAATATGGCGACATAAAGAATGTCATTGACTTGTTGCAATATAACATTCACCAATGGATCATCTGTGTTGACCTTAAAATGGTCTGTTTCCTTCTTGGCCAGCAACGCGGGTATATCAAGTATTCCTGTTTTTTGTGCATGTGGGACAGCAGAGCTCGTGAGAAGCATTGGGTGCAATCGAACTGGCCGCCAAGATCTGACCTAAGACCTGGTGATCCAAACATTTTAAATCAGCCACTTGTCGACAAAAAAACATTGTATTTCCGCCTTTGCATATAAAACTAGGTCTCATGAAGCAATTTGTTAAGGCTTTGTCAATTGAAGGAGACTGCTTTAAGTATATCATTTCGGCATTCCCTAGCCTGTCATATGAAAAGATAAAGGCTGGCGTGTTTGATGGTCCACAGATTCGGCAACTCGTTAAAGATGACAATTTCACTGAAACAATGACCGAACTTGAAAGGAATGCTTGGTTGGCTTTTAAAAATATTGTTAAATACTATCCTGGAAATACACGAGCTCCGAATTACATCGAAATTGTTCAACAACTCTTGGAGAGCTTTAAAAAGCTTGGTTAATTAATGCGATTTAGTATGAGTGCTAAGTTGTCGTAGGTTTATTTCAATGTCACTGAATGGGCTAAAGGGATAGATGAAAATACGCCACTCGGTAGGTACATGTCCCATATCATTCATTAAACCATCAATATAACAACAGACATATAGCGATCCTTCCATTTTATAAAAACACGAAAATGTTACATTCCGTTTTGGGTAAAGTGAAACACTTGCAGTTTTATCTAGTAGGTTCTACTGTTGATGTTGATGTTTAGTGATAAATCTCTTCGAGTTTAGTTTTTGCCAACGATGATTCCAATTGAAAAATTCTAGTATTTATAGATTTTAAAAAGGCATTGTACATGATCAAAAGAGCAAAATTACATGTAGCACTAAAGGAATCATGAGTAAGTAGGAGATTAGTACAGTTAATTAAACTAACATTGCAAATGAGTTGACGAGAAACTGTTCTCAATATTACTTAATTATGCATTAGGTGTAATATTAATAGAACTGTATTGGTCTTCGATACACCTTAACAGTATACTTTATAGCAAAAATGGATTGGTAATAGAAAAACTCTAAGAATATTTTCTCTTTTTTTGACACACTATGTCTTGTCAAGTAACAAAAAAAATGTTTATTATGAATACCAGCAAAAATTCACAGAATTTGAAATATTCTTTATGATTCATTCTTTGAGAAAGGCACTTATTATTGTACTTTTTTTCAAAATAGATAAAAGACGAAGTGTATTTTTCTTTTATGAAATGTTTTTCGACTAAATCGCAAGCTTGAATACGACTAAACATTTTATTCAGCTCGAAAATGTTGATATTGCATTTTATTGTTTTAAACTTAACTTTAAATAGGCTATCCTGGAGGTATAGCCCGCGTCTCACTTAAGAAAGTAAAGGAAAATATCCTAACAGCGAACAATTCCGAAACATTTCATTTAGCATAAAAGCCAAGTTGTTCGAGACAAGCCAAGTTTAGTAAAATTCGCGTTACATTAAAACCATTAAAGAAAAATCATTTCGAAGTTTCGAAAGTTTGTTTTTGTTCTTTTGCCCTACAACGTACCCTCCTCTCGCCTCCCTCCAACGCCGCCACTCCTTTAAGTAAAGTTATCACTGCTTATGTTCGGCATCTAAATAGAAACTTTCAAAGAAACCCCGGATGGAACTCTCAGTATTCCGTTAAGGTATTTGGTAATTATCTTGGCTAAACAATAAATAACTTATTTCGTTGTTCACGAATATAATTAGATGGTACCAATAATAATTCTGAGCGTCTTTTGAATACCTTGATGCTTCATAACAAATTTTTTATTGAAAATGATTTGAGCGTATCATAGTTTTAATTTTATTTCTTACTTATTTTGCCTCTTTCGAGTCTCAGACCTTTGTAGTCGATTTAATTTCTGGTTTTCTTTTCTAGAAGAGATGCTTTTATTTCTTGGCCTCATCTCTCTATCTCTCTTTCAATATGGCTCTTACAATTTCGTAAACTGTTTGTTTAAATTTATTGTTCTCTGTTTCGTTCATTTATATGTTTTTTCCGAGTATTTTTTTGTTCTTTTTCTTCATAATTTTTTTAGATTTACATATTTTAGATCCACAAGGCAGAATTTGGAGGGCAATTTTTTAGATTTTACGTTGAATATTCTTCCTGTAACATTGAATCCTTCGTTTATTTTTTCATCCATTTAGGTTTTTCTATGGTATTAACAGGGTCGTTTAATAAGTCCTTAGAAAATAGAAAAAATAGAAAAACAAATTATTTTAATTTTTTTTCATTTTCAACATAATCTCCTTTTAGCTCTAGACACTTTTCTGAGCGTTTCTCCAACTTTTTTAAGCCGTCTAAAAAGTAAGAATTCGGAAGGTCCTCAAAACAGGCATCTATTTGGGCGATTTCGATGTGAATCGTTGTCCCCTGAGCCATCTTTTTTAGTTCGGAAATAAAAAAAAGTCACTGGGGGCCAAATCCGGTGAATACGGTTGATGTTGTAATAATCGAACTTTAATTCCATGATTTTGGCCATTGAAAGGGTACGGGTGTGCTCCCGAGCATTGTCTTGATGGAACAGGATCTTTTTCTTTTTCAAATGAGGACGATTTGTTTTTTTTTATTTTTTTGCTCAACAGGTGCAACAACAAAGCATAATACTCCCCAGTTCTTGTTTTTCCTTTTTCCAGGTCAACACAATTTAATGAAATTGGCCGTTAATTATAACAATTTTTTACTTGATAGCCAAAGACTTTTTAACCATAAGTAATGTCTGAATGATCAAATGAACAATCATTCAGACATTACTTAGATTACAGGTATGGGCCTGAGATATGTTTTTTATTTAGATATTTAGAAAGTAAATATATTAAACTACAACATTCTGAAAACAGTTTAACATTTCTTTACAAATGTAAAGATTGTGACATAATACCAAAAGGTTATATATACCTTATAACACAAACAGAAGTATATATATATATATATATATATATATATATATATATATATATATATATATATATATATATATATATATATATATATATATATTTTACATAGGGCTAGTTTAGCACTTTTAAGAGATTGCATCCAACATCACATATACACTAAACAACAATTAAAGACTGACATTGATAATACATTACAATAAATATACGAAAAAGTAACTGAAGTAGATTTTAATCACATTTATAATAGCGTCTATTCCAGTTACATATATCACTTCAATATCCAAAAAAATACTCACATTAAGAAATTTAAAAATTTAATTATTAGAAAACATGGAACACATACAAAACATATTAATACACATACAGACAAAAATTTCATTAATAAAACTGTAGTTAACCTTTCAAATTAAATATTATCCGATTCTGAAAAGCATGTACTTTCTAAAGGACTAAATTTTAGTGTTACATCGATAGATGTTCCTAAACTAGACCTTATTTCGGCAGTAGAGTCTGTAGCTCAAAAATTACCTTTGGAAAGTGCAAATGAATACAGAATTAGGTTAAAACTTATCTTAGAAAAACAATTTAAAATCAAGTCGAATTTATACCATAAGGAAAGGTTAGCTATAGATAAATTAAAAAAGACACATCTATTAAAATATTGCCATCAGAAAAAGGTAACGCCACAGTTATTCTGGACACTACAGAATATAATAACAAAATTAAGACTTTAATTGATGAGGGAAATTCTACACTAAAATACCTACAGATCCAACATTAAAAATAGAGAGACAAATTTACAATACATTATATAAACACAAACGTGAATTTACAGATCTAGAAAGATCACAACTTACACCACATTATAGTAAACCACCTCATTTCTATGGTCTACCAAAAATGCACAAAACTAATATACCACTTCGCCCTATAGTTAGAAGTATAGATTCCCCATGTTATAAACTAGCAAAATTTTTATTAAATATTTTAAATCAACTTTCACCACAAATTCATATATTAAAAATACTTCAGATTTTTTAGATAAAATTTCGAACATTAAAATTACGAACAAAAATTTAATGGTTACTTTTGACGTGGTGAGTTTATTTACTAATGTACCAGTTGATAAATCACTTTTAATAGTTAGAAAGAGATTAGAACATGACACAACATTAAAAGACCGCACTAAACTAAACATAAATACAATTTTGGAATTATTAACTCTGTGCTTAAAAACCACATATTTTCAATTAGAAAATGATTATTATCAACAAAATTTCGGAATGGCAATGGGTTCTTCTCTTTCTCCTTTGATGAGTAATATCTATATGGAGGAACTCGAGAATGACATATTAACTAAATCTCTTAAAAATCCATTAATATGGCTTAGGTATGTTGATGATATTTTTGCTATATGGCAACATAACATTGACCATCTAAATATGTTTTTACGAGATATAAATTCTCGAGAGCCTACAATTAAGTTTACTTTAGAGATGGAGAAGGAGAATAAATTGCCTTTTCTCGACAATATTAAAACAAAACAACACATTAAAAACTACAGTTTACAGAAAACCGACAAACACAGATAGGTATCTCAATTTCTTTTCAAATCACTCAAAATCGGTCAAAATAGGAGTAATTAAAAGTTTATATAACAGAGCAAAACTTGTTTGTACTGACAGTGATACACTAAAAAAAGAAACAAATCACATAAAAGACATTTTAATAAAAAACAATTATGCAAAAAAATTTATAGATAAATCGTTTAAAAATTTTGATACTAGACAAAACAGACAAATTATTATTAATAATAATAATAACTCTCAAACAATTAACCTCACAATTGCTTATATTCGCGGTATTTCTGACACAATTAAAAGAGTAGGAAATAAATACAACATAAGAACGACATTTAAAACAAAAAATACTCTTAGATATCTTTTTACAAAGACTAAACCAAACAATATGCAACAAAATAGCAAAAATATGGTGTATAAAATTCATTGCGAATGTGGCAAATTCTATATAGGTGAGACATCTAGACCGTTACATGTTAGAGTAAAAGAGCATAAAAACCTTCTTAGAAAGGGCGATTTTAATAAATCTAGAATTTGTCAACACGCATGGGAATCGGGTCATATAATCAATTGGAATAATTCCAAAACGGTATTAAAAGAATCGGTAACAAAATATAGAAAATTAAAAGAATCCGCTATAATTAATTTCAATAACAATAACTGTATTGCTATGCCTTCGGTAGATTTAAATTCAATATGGTTCCCGATTCTAAAGAATACAATTAAACACATTTAAATATTTGAATACACAATCAGTACAATAAACAATCACACAGTAAACATTACCTATATATATTTTTTGGATGTCACTGTCATGAAAATTTATTGTTGTCAATG
Organism: Cosmopolites sordidus; assembly: GCA_031761425.1. Lineage (NCBI taxonomy): Eukaryota > Metazoa > Arthropoda > Insecta > Coleoptera > Curculionidae > Cosmopolites > Cosmopolites sordidus. Next base: position 98,465 of record JARFXV010001443.1, on the reverse strand, counting down.
TAAGTATCGTTGACACAAAATGATACAAAAATATATTTACTTTCACTCATTACTTTATATATTACAACATACATATTTTATTTTTGAAAACGGGGGGAGAGTACCCTCCGAAACGTTAACGTTAAAAGTTTGTAAAATTTTTTATAACATTTTTATATCTTTAAAATTTTGTTCGTTAGTCAAATTTATTACAAGAAAAGAATCACCAAGAAATTTGTCTCCATTTGGTTTTTTGTTTTTACCCAGTGATTCTTTCTTTAAATAAGAAAAGGTATTTTTGATATTTTTTGAGTTTTAGATAGTGGCGAAAAACCCAAATAAAAGAGAAAAAAATATATTTTTTAACCATGTTAGTGAAACGAATTTCTATTTGAACAAAAGTTCAACAAGTACATTAACTCGCGAATCACGCACAAATGTGTATTAAATTTTAAATTGTAAAATGCCAATAATTTGTTTCAGTTTTTTCTACAAAGGAATTTTAAGTGATACGCGATTGCTTTGGTCAGAACAAAAAAAATCGACCCCGTTTATCTTTAAAGTCGACGGCGGCCTCCGAAGGTTAGCCCGCATATTAAAAATAAATTATTGCTTTGTGAGGAACAGAAAATTTGGTACATTGTATTAAATCTAGAAAAGTACTTAATAAGTCAGTACCAAATAACCTAATCTATCACATAATATAAATATAACACCAAAAAATAACCACTCTCTTCTTGATGTTCCATTCCGTTCCAATCTGTGGTTAAATGTTAGCTTCAGAGAATCTATAAGATAAAAGTAGGAATAATAAACTTTGTCATAAAATCAAAGTATATAAAATTTAGTCTAAAGTGTAACTGTACAACAAAGGAATGTAAAAATGATGAGGCAATTTACTGGAGGATTCGGGGAGCGTTCAATATATAAAATGGGATTTCCTAAATGTGGTATAAAATCAGGTTCTAAAAATCCCTTCCCAGTCAAATTTTAAAATGAATATGTGGGAAAAGAAACTTTTATTAGGTCGGGTAGTAAAATTAGCTAAGTTTTATTTTCTTATAAAATAAAATTAAAGAATTGCTATTCGGGCAGTATACATTATTTTATGATTTTATGAAATTATTTCTAATGTTTTGATTTTAATTTATTCCATTTATTGTATAGTGACCATTACACAGGTCAACAAATTTAAACTTTTTTAAGGTAATATTGATGAAAATAGGTGTATATGAAGTATTTTGTAGTCCTATATCCGAAAATGATAAGCTAATTACTGTAACATTTATTTAATGCAAACATGTAAAACGTGTTAAATATATGCTAAGACATTACTGAGGATTCTGTAAATAAAAAATATATTACATGAGATGCCATACTGCGACAAAAAGTTTCACTTATTCTTCTTGTGTTCTGCAGCATCATCTTTTGTTAAAAACCATCAGTTGCCTAACGTAGATGGGTTCCAGCGTCCTTGAACCTCTTTCTTTATTTATCGCTTACTACTCCCAAATTTTCCCGAAAAAAATCCAAAAGGGGAGTGTAAAAAATAAATTTTTAAGGACATGCGACACCATAGTATTTCATAGGCTTTCAAGAGTTTATCTATAAGGTTTTTATAGTTTTCATCTTTCTTGTTGCCCAGAAATCCTTTCACTATACTTACAAAACACTTCCAAGCTGCCAATTCATTTTCATGTAACTTTTCTTGAAAGCGGAAATCACCTAGAAGCTTCCTTATTTGAGATCTAATAAATAAGCCAGTTTTGCATCACCTAATTGAGGAAATATTTCTTTTGGGTGCTTGAAACTATTACCTTCTCTGTCCATGGTTTTGACAACGTTTTTTATTAGTCCAAGCTTAATAAGGACGGGTGGAAGAAGCTCTATTTTGGGTTAACAGGGAGGGCATATCTTATGTTTGAAGTACTAGGTTCAAAAGAAGTTCTATAACGCCAATTTTTCTTACTGTAATGTTCTTCTCCTATAAAGGAGAAGCAGGTACTTAATAATGGGATGTGCTAGGCAGTTTCTGTGACATAACTACCTAAATGAATCGCAAAAAGAGCATTCTCATCAATGTTATAAAAATCATGTCGACCTGTGTTATTACCTACTACCTCTTGTTATAATTTGCGTAATTTCAATATTGTTCACCATATTATTGAATGCGGTTATGAAAGCAGTTATAAAATCAAAGGGGATACACCATAGAGTATGATAAAGAGACTCGAGAACTTAGATTCTGCAGATGATATTTGTTTAATGTTCAACAAAATCAAATATTGACCAGAAAATATGAATAATGTAAACACAGAAGGAAAAGGAGCAGGACTAATATTTAACACAGAAAAAACCAAAGTAATCTACTTAAACATGGTAATGTCTGAATGGCGTGTTCATATATTTTTTTCTTTTTTTAGGTTTTTCGCCACGATCTAAAACTGAAAAAATATACAAAATATCTGTTCCTATTTAAATAAAGAATCAATGGGTAAAAACAAAAAACCAAACGGAGACAAATTTCTTAGTAATTCTTTTCTGTAATAAATTTGCCTGACGAACAAAATTTTAAAAATATAAAAATGTTCTAAAATAATAAATAAATATACAAACTTTTAACGTTTTTTTCGCCCCCCCCCCCCCCCCCCGTTTTCAAAACTAATCTAAAAAATAAATTATATTAATTTGTAATAAAGTAAAGAGTGAAAGTCAATATATTTTTTGTGTATATATTTAAGAAATTACTTACTTTTTTAAATTTGATACCTACATTTTAATTTTATTACTTAACTATCAATCTTAATTTTTTTTAAATGTTGTGTTATGTTCTAATCTCTTTCTAACTATTAAAAGTGATTTATCAACTGGTACATTAGTAAATAAATTCACCACGTCAAAACTAACCATTAAATTTTGGTTTGTAATTTTAATGTTCGAAATTTTATCTAAAAAATCTGAAGTATTTTTAATATATGAATTAGTTTTACCTGAAAGTGGATTTAAAATGTTTAATAAAAATTTTGCTAATTTATAACATACTACTAACTATTGGGCAAAGTGGTATATTAGTTTTGTGTATTTTTGGTAGACCACAGAAATGAGGAGGTTTACTATATTGTGGTGTAAGTTGTAATCTTTTTAGATCTGTAAATTCACGTTTGTGTTTATATAATGTATTGTAAATTTGATTCTCTATTTTTAATATTGGATCTTTAATGTACTTAAACATGCATCCAAATTAGGGAATGACACTGGCAGGAAAAGTGATGGAGGAAGTGAGGGAATTAAACTACTTGGGAAGTGTCATGGCGGGAACTAACGGAGTGCTGAATGATGTCAACAACAGAAAACTCTAAAGCTAGAGCTGCCTTCATGTCATATAATAAAACTTGACGTTCAAATAACATAATGATACAAACAAGAACCAAAATATTTAACGCAATGACAGAGTCGATCCTACTTTATGGCTTAGAATATTGGCCATTGACCAAAGCAATCGAATAAAAATTACAAGTATTTATATACCGATGCTTGAGAAATGTATTACAAGTTTGGTGGCAAAAGAGGATAAGTAATGAAGATTTATGGCAACGAACGAAGGAAGAACCAATAGGGAAGCAGATATGAAGGAAATTTGGATGGCTGGATTACACACTGAGAAACAAGGGACCCGAAATTTCCAGAAAAGTGCTACAACGCTATCCAGAGAGGAAATGGAATTCGGACCGGCCTAGAGAAACGCGAACAAAGAAGACACAGCGGGAGTACTATTACCTCTTATTATAATTGTACCAACTTTATTACTTGAATACCCTGTTCTGGAGCTTATGCAGGAAAAATCATTTTAGTCATTTTAGTCATCGTCATAGCGGGTTCGATTCCAATACTTGATGTGGACTTTTCCTAAATGTTTATGAATGTTTTTAGGTATAGTACATGAACCGGCAGCTGACCCCTCCAGGTATCTGTTTTTTTTTAATGAAACTTAAATCAAATTAATGATTAATGACAATGTAATATATTGCTGCCGGGTTGCCTTTCAAGAAATAGCCGCGATTGCCTTTAATTAAATATATTTTAAATAATTTATAAAGGAATTCCAACTATATTTTGTGGAGTGGAGTAAGTGGTTTGTGAAGTGGAGTAAACTTTATTTAAAAAAAAATGATATGAAGAATATAAAAAAAATGGTTGCCACCTGTCAGTCAGCCGCTACCTCTAGGTTGTCAGGTGTAAACAGATATATTATTGTTAATTATTTACGCTCATCGTGTTTTTCAAGAATACTTAAATTTCATGGTGTCCAGCCGCGTTTTATAATAAAGGAAAAGTCAGGCCTTTCAAAATATTTTCAAACAAAACCTTTAAAAAAAATTTCGCGTTATTGACCGAGGCAATTGACGTTTTTGATAATAAGAAAAATTAATGTTGTCCAAGAATTTACCGCTTTTGGCGGTAATGTATGGCGTCAAAAAATGTGCGAGTGTAAATAACGCCAGATATTAGATATTTCAAAAAAAAAAATAGCAACAAGAAGTAATGGAAAATTTTTAAAAAAGTAACTAGTTTTGAGTATTTTGAAATGATTTAAAGTTCGAATTGCTTCCTCATTCACCTTATTCACCAGATTTTGCCCTCTCGGATTATTTTCTATTTTCACACTTGAAAAAATTACTCGGTCGCAAAAGATTTGCCAACAAAGAAGGGGTGGAGTGGGCGGTTGATAACTATTTTGAGGAGCTCGACGATTCTCATTATAAACAGGGAATCGAAGCTATTGAACATCGCTGGGAAAAGTGCATCGAGCTAAAAGGAGACTATGTAGAGTAGGGATCGCCAACCCGTCGATCGCGAGCTACCGGTAGCTCGCGTGGACAATTTCGGGTTGCGCACGTTTAGATATCTCTTTCTATTTGAATATTATTATACTATTAATATTATTAAAAAACAGCAATAAATTATAACATCTTTTTGGAAGTAAGAAAAGAAACATCGAAGCTAATTAGACAAATTAAAAGAAAATATGAAAACAATCAACTTAATGAAATAAAAAAAGATTTCCAACAAAATAACACCCGAAACTTTTACAAAACATTTAAAACTAAATTAACAGGCTATCAACCCCAAAATCTTTGTTTCCAAGAGGAAAACGGACAATTAGCTCTAAATAACCAAGACAATTGCAAAGAACTTGCGAAATATTTTAAACTACTAAACTATACTTAGCCCTTAAACAAATTACCAACACTAAACCCTAAACAAACAAACCCAGATTCATTACCACCGAATGAAGATGACCAAAAGACCAAATCAAGCGACTTAAAAATAACAAAGCTTCTGGTGAAGATGGGATCACTGCTGAACTTTTGAATTCCGCTGGTTCAGGATGTAAACAACTACAGAGGGATATCTCTTCTCCCAGTTTGTTACAAGATTCTATCTCAATGTCTACTAGACAGAGATTAGACTAGATTTCAAAAAAGCATATGATTCTATTGACCGCAAATCTTCATCCAAATCTTGAAAGAACAAGGACTAGATCTGAAAATGCTTGCAATTATTAAAGCAACATCAACTAACACAAGGTCAAAAGTTAAATTTATGGGTGACATCTCAGAGCCCTTCGAAATTAAAACTGGAATGAGACATGGGTGAGACAGTGTTCTAGAAAAAGTAATACAGGAGTGGTATGAAAAAAGTCGGCCCTGAATATTGACCAGCCCGTTTAACTGGAGAGAACCAATATCAAAATTCATTGTCTGGCGTTTGCTGATGATCTAACAATTTTGGCTCAAGATATATTAACGACACAAAAACAGATTGAAATCCTAAAAGAAACAGCAGAAAAGGTAGGACTCCAAATTTCCTTTGAAAATACACAATACATGACCTGCAACAGACTAAGAACACCATTTCTAAAAACAAAATATGGTAACATCAGACATCAAATCAAATATTTGGTAATTTTGATATTTTGATATTTTTGGTAAGTTTGTAATTATAAGTTTTGGTATTGACTAACATCAGTTGAAAGATTTGGCTGAAATAATCATGGAAAATGAGTTGGAAAAACCGGCCAATAAGGGTAGATGTAAAAAAATGGAAACGGCATTGAGACTTACTCAAAATATTTACAACAAAAAATGCATATCTAAAAACACAAAACTGAGAAATTACAACACAGTTATTAAGCCAGAATGTCTGTATGGGGTAGAAACGCTCATTTTGAATAGAAAGAGAAACATCGAGAGCATTGAAAAGAAGGAAAGAAAAATCTTAGGCCCCAAACAAATAAATAGCACAACATACCGACTTCGAGAAAACCAAGAAATCAAACAATACACAGATATACATAGCGATATGTGAAAAAGAAGACTTAAGTTTTACGGACACATAAAACGGATGAATCCGAGTAGGCTAACTAGATAGAGCGTCGAATTTTATGAAAATAGGAGTAGAGCTAAAGTAGAAATAATTAAATGGATTGCTGCAATGAAAGAGGACCTAAGATCAACACATATTACACAAAGTGAAATTCAGGATAGAGCCTGTTTCAGACACAAGGTTAACGTTTGGAAGGTTGGCCAGAGAGAAAAATGTAGGAAGACTGGAACAACTTGGTCTGACGAAAGGAAAAAAGCTCATAGCGAAAGAATGAAATTAGTATGGGCGCAAAGGAAGCCTAACAACAAACGCCTCTGATTGTGCTTCGCGTGGTCCACCAGGACCCATACATGAATAATACTAATAATTATTAAGTAGCTCTATACATTGATGAGGTTGGCGACCCGTGATGTAGGGAAGTAAAGATATTTTTTGTGTTAATTATTGCTAGGTCGTGTGTTTTCTTTCCTAGGTCGGATACTTCTGGGACTACCCTCCTAATTCATTCCCCTGATCGACCAGTATACGATACGACCTGATATACGATACGTTTTGATAACATTTCATATAGAAAAAATTGAAAAGTTTCTAAAAGAATAATAAAAAATACACTCCATTAGCATTAAAAGAACAGATAAAAGGACTTCCATATTCTCTGAATATTCAATAATCAATAGTCGATTTGATTGATATGATATGATATGATATATATGATATGATATATATGATATGATATATATGATATGATATATATGATACGATTTTTGTAACAAAACATGATTCCTTCTTTATACGGAAACATTTCCATTATGCTCAAAAATCATTGCTTCACAGGTAAAAAACAATATTACTTTAACCGCACAATATTGTATCCTTGTTTACAATACGAAGCAGCGCACGTATTCTTTCTTGCCTGCTCACACTCATCTAGAGTGAGAGTAATTCATTCAAATAATGAATCCACTACTTGCGGCCATTTTTTGCAGATAATTATGCATTATCGTATACAGCAGAAATTAAACTTCAATTCAATACAAAATTTTCTCGAAAAATACGATGAGCGTAAATAATTAACAATAATGTACCTGTTTATACCTGACAATCTAGAGGTTGCGGCTGACTGAGAGCTGGTAACCATTTTTTTCAACATTTTTTGGATCATTTTCTTTCAAATAACGTTTAATTCACTTAAAAAAACATGATTCATTAAAATAAATTAATTACAATATATTTAATTAAAAGTAATCGCGGCTAATTTATGTTAGGTTACCTGGCAACAATGTATTACATTTTTATTAATCATTCATTTGAATTAAGTTTGATTAAAAAACAGATACCGGCAGGAATCAGCTGCCGGATCTTAGACTAGTAAGAGTGTAAAATTTGACAAGGAACACCCCTCAATCACGCCAGTTCAAGGCTGGGTAAAGCCAGAGGCCGTCTGTGAAGTTTTCTATATTGGTCACTCGCCAGTTGCCAGTCACTTACACCAATAGTTAGCACATAGCGCATTAATTAGTTATAGCACAAAAATAAGGGTTGATAGCTCGATGGGGGTGCTGACTGGAGTTTTCGGTAGCCGATGACTATGAGTCGGAACCTACGTTAAGCTGTAGATAACGTCGTTAAATAGCCTTTGTTGTGTTTTTCAAACATTATAGTTTCATATTTAAAAAAGGCCCTCTGTCGAAACAATTGTCATACAGTTTTATAAATATAGTTAAAATTTCGCCATAAGTCTTAGTTCTTTAAAATTTATTGAACGTTTTACCGAAAAGAATCGACACTTTTAACAATCTACCTATATCGTAAACATTCTGACATCCAATACCGACTACCTTCATCATATCGGCTACTAGTCCCCGTAAAGCTCAAGCATTATCCCCTCTCGCAACATCTCTTTATCCATCCCCCAGAAACTCGCCCCCCATCTCCCCACCTAGGTCGTCGTAATAAAAAGCCGGCACCCTTATACCAAAGCCCCACGTTCGGGAAGCTTCGTTGGCAGCTTTTAAGCTGCAGCTGCAGCACGGAAAGGGTGTGTGCTGTCATTAAAATTCAGGTTTGCCTCGGTCCGAGCTTCAAAATAATAAAGCCGTTACGTGTCTGCCTTTGGCTAGTTTCATGTAAACTTTCCATTTTTTTTTTCTTAATATGACCATTTTAAGTTACAAATTTGGTAATTACTGTAAACATAAATAAACAGGGCGCGTAAAAAGTATAATATTAACTAAGATGACTATACCCCGTCCATATTATGACTTTATCCCATGGCGGGCATGGAGTTTTTTTTCTTATTGAACACCTTATATGTTCATCCATTTTTGTATTCTGCTATTAATTCTAAACATATTTCATGAAATATGTCCTGTACCTAAACCCAATGATTTTACCGTTGAATATAAAACTAACAGGAAGCAGCCGGGGCTATGTTTATGCACATATAAATGGAGACGGAAACGGCCATATTGAAACACCACAGATGACTCGCTGTTTCGGGAATTTTGGTAGTTGGTGTCAACAACTTAAAAGCTGAATAGTAGAGCAATTTTAGTGTTTTTTAATCAATAAGTGCGGAATAAGTGTATTGGAATACTATTTTTGTGTATTCTACTGTAAATACATATTAATACTATTTATATTGACAATAAAAGCAATAATATCGGAAGTAAAGTAAACACACAAAATATGGTTAGTTGTGCGTCTTGTGGTTGTTTCCTGACACGAAAAAATCAAAATTTAGGAGTAACATTACATAGATAAGTGCTTTTAATTTAAAATTTGTCAAGTATTTAGAAATAAAAACGTATTTTCTTTGAATGATATTTTAAGGTTATGAAGCCAACGTGTCGCCTGTTATGCATAGGCGTAGTCAAATTGATTTAGGTAAAATAATATAATTATAATGTTATTCAAGATAGTGATTATCTTTTTTTTAGAACTTAACTTTTTAACGTATGTTCTAAAATATTTAGAGATATTTTTCTGAGATACTGAGCCTTCAAATTCAGATTATGTTACTTTTTTTACAATCCTTTTTTTCATAAATTATTGTACTTATAAATGTAAACGTTATTTCCATTTTGATTTGGATTTCATGTTATTAAACCAGTTTATCTTTTTTCAAGATTTCCCAAAGATCCAAATAGAACATAGTAGATTAATTTTATTAAAAAGCCAGACTTTAAACGACAGTAGGTTTTTATATTCCCATCCTATTGCTGATGATTGTTTTGATCGAATTTCTACGGTAAAAGTGAGACTACTACGAAATGTTGTTCCAACCACATTCATTATATTATATATGTCAATACACTGTAGTAGATGGAAAAATTCATAGTACATATACAAAGTTAATTTTCTTTAAGGGAATCCACCCTATAGGGAACCACTGAATATCTAAATACCGAAAGGATATATTTTTTTTAATAATAAACAATATAGTATAATAATATATATATATATATGTATATATATATATATATATATATATATATATATATATATATATATATATATATATATATATATATATATATATATATATATATCTATGCCTATCTAAAAACACAAAACTGAGACATTACAACACAGTTATTAAGCCAGAATGTCTATATGGGGCAGAAACTCTCATTTTGAATAGAAAGAGAGACATCGAGGACATTGAAAAGAAGGAAAGAAAAATCGTAAGAAAAATCTTATGCTCGAGAAGACTTCGAGAAAAGCAAGAAATCAAACAATAGACAGATATACATAGCGATATGAGAAATAGAAGACTTAAGTTTTACGGACACATAAAACGGATGAATCCGAGTAGGCTAACTAGACAAATAGTCGAATTTTATGAAAATAGGAGTAGAGCTAAAGTAGAAATAATTAAATGGACTGCTGCAATTAAAGAAGATCTAAGATCAGCAAATATTACACAAAGTGAAATTCAGGATAGAGGCTGTTTCAGACATAAAGTTGACGTTTGGAAGGTTGGCCGGAGAGGAAAATGTACGAAGACCGGAGCAACTTGGTCTGACGAAAGGAAAAAAGCTCATAACGAAAGAATGAAATCAGTATGGGCGCAAAGGAAGCCCACCAGGGCCCATACGTGAATAATATATATATATATATATATATATATATATATATATATATATATATATATATATATATATATATATATATATATATATATATATATACATATATATATATATATATATATATATATATATATATATGAAAAACAGAAATTTTTCATCCGTACTTCCACATATCACTGCTCGTCTCAAATCAGTCGCCGCCACCACGTCGAGACAAGTACAAAGACGAAGAAAGGAGCAACTTGGTCTGACGAAAGGAAAAAAGCTCATAACGAAAGAATGAAATCAGTATGGGCGCAAAGGAAGCCCACTAGGGCCCATACGTGAATAATATATATATATATATATATATATATATATATATATATATATATATATATATATATATATATATATATATATATATATATATATATATATATATATATATATATATATATATATATATATATATATATATATATATATATATATATATATATATATATGAAAAATAGAAATTTTTCATCCGTACTTCCACGTGCCACTGCTCGTCTCAAATCAGTCGCCGCCACCACGTCGAGACAAGGACCTCCCAGGACCGGTTTCTGGCCTCACAGCCGTCGTCAGCTGCAACGCACTGCAACGCAGGGAAACAGCTGAATCGAAACGAACAGAGGAAGACCAAGTCAACTGGTCATATCGATGGCGGGTCGCAATCTCAATACAACTCGCGCCATCCTACGGTGAATGTTCGCGGCAGTCAAAAAACTTCGCGATACATTCTCCCCGCAACCTTGGATGTAGGTATAAGGTTTGCTCAAACGATAGCGTAGTGGGTAGCGTAGTGGGGCCGTGGAGAGAGATATTTGAAAAACAGAAATTTTTCATCCGTACTTTCACGTGCCACTGCTCGTCTCAAATCAGTCGCCGCCACCACGTCGAGACAAGGACCTCCCAGGACCGGGTTTTGGCCTCACAGCCGTCAGCTGGGCTCGAGCCCAACGCAGGGAAACAGCTGAATCGAAACGAACAGAGGAAGACCAAGACCAGGAGAAGACCAATATATATATATATATATATATATATATATATATATATATATATATATATATATATATATATATATATATATATATATATATATATATATATATATATATATACCTAATTTAAATATGAACATCAACTTGGTACAAGATGCAACTGATTACCTAACCAATTTTTGGAAATGATATGATTTTATGACAGGATATTCCAATTTCTTAATAACTTTTTGTCGTATTAGCTTCATAATAGACACTTTGAGAAAATTGATTTTTTTTAGTTAATTTAAATTTTTACATTTCTCTACCGTATCTAGTAAGTCTTAGGTAATTATTTTCCAGTAATTCTGGTCCCACTTACAGAATTATATCATTCTTGAATTATATCATCATATCTTTCCTGAAATTTTATATTCAAAGGGTTTTACCAATATCCGCCATTTTGTAAAAAAAATCTTAGTTACAGAGTCTATTTTGCAGTGTCTTATATAATTTATTTTTTGATCTAGGATTATTATTTTTGGTAGGAGTATTAGTGAAACTATGACTTAACATTTAATTCAAACAAAATTTGTTTATAATATGTTAAAATATGTTATACGGGGTGTCCAAGATAACTGAGATAAATGAAAACAAAAATCAAAACATCATATCTCAGTTTTTTTAATAGAATGTCTAATATTTTTTTCATTTTACAATATTCTTAAGACACAATTTTTCTATCCTTCTCAAACATGTCCTATACCTATCTGTCATAATTTCCTAGATTTTTACATTTTTGTTTTTAATATTTCGTTTTTAATAGAATTCACCTTAGGCTTTATGTTATTATTAAACTAATGAATACATCTATGATTAGTCATGATATGTTACGTATTTGATAAACTTGTTTTTTAACAAAACTTCAAATAACAAAAATCTACTTCTGTTAAATCCGGGGATTTGGCTGGCTACGGTACAGGAGCTCCTCTTACAGATTCATTTATTTTCATAATTCGTGTCCAAATATTGTCTCATATGCTTGCCAAAATGTGGAGGAGCGCCTTCTAGCTGTAACCACATTCTTCTCACTACAATTAAAAGCAGTTTTTCAATCCACTCCAAAACTATTTTGCAAAAAATTGAGAAAACTGTTGATTGAGAAAAATACCCTAGGAGGCGATCTCCAATAATACCAGTCCACACATTAAAAGACCATCGGTGTTGATGATCTAAAGGGATCAGTGGCGGCTCGTTGGTTTTTAAAGTGGGAGGGCGTAGAAGAAAATAGTGCTGCAGAAGATTTTTTTTGCTTTCCGCTTCCTCCTTTTCACTTTTCGTGCTATTGAATTCGAATTTCGTATTGATTTCATGCTATAGAGGATGTGAACCAGGAAAATTAGTTAAATGAAAGAAACTGAACGGAAATAAAATATGGTGTTTTGTTCTGAAAAATTGTTTACTGTAATAAAGTCAGAGGGGGGGGGGGGGGCAACGCCCTACCTCACGAGCCGTTATTGAAAGGGATAATGAATCTTGAATTTTCACTGCTGTAATAGTGGAAGTTATATTGGTTAATGTACCAATTTTTGTAGAAAGTTGCCTCATCCGTGAATAAAATATATTTGAAAAAGTTAGGGTCTTCTATATTTTTTTCTATTGCCCAATTACATAATTCAAGCCTTCGCCCAAAAAATTTCCGACAACTGCAACAAATGAAGTCCAGGCTCTTCGATCAGTCTCATTCATCGAATTTACAAATGCAATATCCTTAATGAGTTGTCTTATTTGTGGGCCGTCAAATATTCCTGCTTTAATTTTTTCATCTCTGTGATACTTCATCATCATCTGAGATCATCTCTGACACCAAAGCTATGGTGTCATATTCATATTTCATTTTCGTTGAGTGAGCAATTGGTATTGAACCAACCATATTTGTTCCCATTGGGTTCCCTTTGAACTGTCAATAAATAGGCGCCAGTCATCTGGAAAATATTCAGAATGGCCCATTTTTTACAGGAGTTCTCTAATTTAGTAATAAAATACAAAATTGTATTCTTAAAAGAATAATGGTAACTGACCCCTTTCTACTGACCCCTTTATGTACGGTAAAAGGTAATTTCGGTTCCTTGTTTCAGTAAATTTTTGTCGTTCAACCTGGAAACCAGTAATTCAGAAGCTTCTTTTGACAGGTTGATATCTTTGGTGAGGTCATTTAACTCATCCTGGTTGGAACGTTGAGGAATTGGTGACATCTCATCATAATCACTTCATTCAATTCACACCTTCATTAGTATCAGAAGGACAATTAGAGGGGTAATACTTGTCCTCAAAGAGCTCTGGTAGCCAGTCAAACGTTGAAATCGGCACTCCCTCTGACTAAGGGACCGAGCATATTGAGACTAAATCAGGATAAGTCCACTTGCTATGGTTGTTTCCATTGCTTCCAGTAATATTTACTAAGCAAAAATAACAATCATCGAAGTGGTTTTGGGCTTCTCTATAAACCACTGATACACCGAATTTTAGACTTTTTCTTTTCCCTGCAGTCCTCTATCGTAAACGTCCTGTACAAGTTCTACAGACCAGACAGAGTTTTAACGTGTATTCTCCACATATGTAGCAAAACAGATCAGGATGATTTACACAATTTCTACTTGAACTCATTTTATTTCTATTCAACAACCCGAATACAACAATCTACAACACAGTACGTTTTGGATTAACTTTATAACAACTCTTTCCTCAACATAAACTAACCTCAACTCTAGTTCGAGCATTGGAGGTCACTGCAGTTACGGAAAAGGCAGTACTTATGCCATGAATCGTAGGTATTTACAGTGTCTGAGGAAAAGCCACTTGTTAAATATTTACTGTCTTGTAGTAAAATGCATTACGGTTTGACCAGAAAACAAGCAATGAAATTGGCATTTGAAATTGCAAAAGTGAATTAAAAAAAGTTTCCTGAAAGCTGGACGACGAACAACTCCGCCGGAAAAGATTGGTTTCGCGGTTTTCTTTTCAGAAATCTTGAAATAAGTATAAGACCACCCGAAGCCACCAGCTTATCTCGTGCTACCAGTTTTAATAAAAAAAATGTCGGCGATTTTTTTACAAATTTAAAGATGGTGTGCGAGAAATATAATGTTGAGCCTCAGAATATATACAATTGTGACGAAACCGGGTGCACGACTGTACAAGAATGTCCAAAAATGATAGCCAGTAAAAGTCGAAACGCGTCGGACAAGTCACATCTGCAGATAGAGGAACAACTATAACGCTTTGCTATGACGCTATCCCTCCTTTAAATCCCGATACAACACAGCTGTGAATAACTGGATGTTTTCCAATCCAGGCAAAACAATATTTCAGGATTCATGAAGATAACCATTCAGCCAAAGCAACATATTTATTCGATTCCAGAAAGCTGTCATTTATCCGTTTAATCCAGAAGTTTTTAGTGACGACAATTTGTTGTGTTCTGTTGTCACGGGTAGAGATTTGTCTCAAAACAAGCATCAGCAAGTGCACCAATACATTTAGAAAGTCAGCTTGTGTTCTCCGCCGAACCCGAGGAATCGCCTCAACTGGCTCTATCGCCAGAATCGCCTGAACAGAACGCTACATTCGCGACTGTTTTTCTGCAGGAGTCTGAAAATAATCAGAATATTCCCGATTATGACCACGACTTTGCTTCGCAAAAGCATCAAGAACGTCCCGACGAACGCCATTTTAGCTTTTTCATCAAACCAAAGCATTGGATATGGTAGTTAATGAGTTATCGACTCCTGAACTGGAATTTCTTAGTATTTTGAAATTGCATACGAAATCTTCGCAGAACATTGCAGATACTGCTCATGGAAACTCAAAAACTACCAAATCAAATTCCTTCGTATTAGTTCAGAGCCATTACAAAACTCCAACAGATATTACGTGATCATAATAGCTCCACGAGAACCCTATGCATGCAAATGAGCATCCTTTGTCCCGCCAAAAAAAAAATAAAAAAAAAAAAAAATATATATATATATATATATATATATATATATATATATATATATATATATATATATATATATATATATATATATATATATATATATATATATATATATATCTGTAGTCATAGAATGCTGGCCCGCCGATTCAGAATAAACAAGATATTGTTTACGGGACCAACAAACCAAAATACACTTGAACCGGTATACTTCTTTACCAATCCAAGCTTCTTCAAATGTTAAAATAGTGAGTCCAAAAATGGTGAGACCATTTCCGAGATCACCTTCAAGCAAGATGGCGACGAGGCCGGCAGCCCGGCAAGACCAAAATATTAACATGACACCTGAGAAGGAAAGTGGCAGCAGTGAATATCTCACAGAAACTTCTGTGAAAAGAAAGCCCAAACCTAATAATGACACATGTGGTGGCGATAAAATATCAAAGAGGATGTTTAAGGAAACGCAACCAAATGTTATGAAGAATGATGTGATAAGAAAACAAAAGATGAATAATATTAAGAAGAGAGTTTTTGAGAAAAGTGACTCAAAAAAAAAGATTCAATGAAAGAAAACAATGAAAGTCAAACAATATCCAAAATAAAAAAACGAGAAAAACAAGTATCTGCGTTCAAAAGAAAACTGGAAAAGGAAAAAAAAAAGGTAAAAATAAGAACGATGACAGTGAAACGGAGTGTGAAGACGAAGATATTTCGTACGCTGACAGCTCCACTGATAATGATTTTGAAGAAAATCCTGACATGAAGGATCGTTGGTACTGCTTCGTTTGCCAATCAGAAGAAATTATGACTATGCGTCTATGTCGTTTATGCCGTAGATATGTCCATGAGATATGTGTAGGGATTAGTTTAAATGAAAATGTTAAGAAAGATCAATAAGTCTGATTATTAAAATGTTTAATTTTGTTAACTTGATATAAACGTTTGAAAATTTTGTTAACATTGGAATGTTTAGAAATATTTTTAACTCTGTGCCTTTTTTTTACATTAAGTACTAGTAATAACTTCATTTTGTGATACTTACCTTAATAACTTCATGATTTTAGCTTAAAATGTTCTTTTATTTCCTCAAAAAATGATGGAACTCTCCCCAGTCCCCCGTTAAAGTGTTCCTGATGGTGGGGAGATTTGACTCATACTCCATTTTTTATTAAAATCTCTATATCTTTTTACAGTATTATGATAATAAAAAAATAATGATGCAAAATTATGTCTGCATAACTAAGCTATCGTTTAAACTCATAATCAAATCTCTAAATCCTATTTATAAGAAATTATGATGTTTCAAATAAAAAGCAATTGCTGCAAAAGAAATTAATAATACGCGGGGGGGGGGGGGGGGGGGGGGTATTAAATAGTTGAAACATCGTTGATTTAACTGTATTGAATTGGAAGGTGATTACGTTAAACAATAAAAGAAATTCTCAAAAATCTGGTTTTTTTTAAGCCATGATCAAATAATACGGTTTTTATAAATTTAGCGTCCTATAACCATATTTTCTTTATCATGTATTTTGTTAACATAAAATGAACAACCTTATCGAACACCCTAACATAATTAAAATATAAATAGTTTAAAAATTGATTTCCCTGCGAAGATTCGCACACCAGCAGCTAAACTAAAATCTCAATTTTTGCGCTTTATATTCTGACATCGAAGAAGAAAAAATTGAAATACACCACGTCCATTATCTGTCCGTTAATAAATTACGATTTTCCACAGCCGATCCTCTACCAAGCGGGCCCCCATCGACAGCACAGCAGTTTCATCCCTCGTCCTGGCCATAAAATTGATTAATAAACTTCGTCGAATGAATCAGAGCGTCGTTCAGCGAGTGCCTTCCTCGTTGCTGCACGGAATCGTTGGCATGCACGGTCTTGACAAATTATGAACGCGATGTCTGGGCCTCGGACTTCAAGCGCTTTTGCCCCACTACACCCTTTCAATGTCGCCGCCTTCCAGTGGAAGAGCCGTCGCTCTCTGATGAATTAAAAGATAAGGTTCGCGACAATTTTCGGATCGTTGCCTCAGTTTTAGCTGATTATCAATTTATTATCGGCGCTGAATTGATATGGCACCGGATTTAATGACTGTTTGCCATGAAAAGTCAAAAACTTGACGGTTTATGGATTATGGGTTATTCATTTTAATATTGTGCATCTTGACAGTTTCTAAATTTTATAATAATAGGTCGAATGTTTACTGCCGTGCCCTGCTGGGTTTCTTAACAGTGGTAATTGCTGCAGTAAGTTTCTGTTAGTTACTCTGCTCCACTCATGGTACCCCCCCCCCCCCCCCACGCTCTCACGACCGTCTCTCTTGCTCTTCATCATGAACTGCAGAATTTTAATCAATCTCCCCTGAAAGTATATCCCAGGTATCTTAACTTTCGGCATTTAACAATTATTAGCAAACTTTAAAGCTGTCTGCTCTATTTATAAAACAACTTCATTTGTTTACATGTCTGTCCAGAGAAATCGAGGCATTCGTCTATGCAGCCACATCTCAAATGCCTCTTACCTGTCCAAACTTATATAACCAGCCCCATATAACAATCCTACCAAATGTAAAATTACTTATTTTTTACTTAGTCTTCATCTCTTCTACCCTACTGGGTGTAGAGGTTTGGTCCATCAGCCCCCTTGGTGGAATCTTTTCAATTTCCCTCTGCCTCTGGCAATCACCATTGTTCCTTCCAGGGTTTCAGCGATCGAATTGTTCCTAGTTTTCCTCGGCCTTCCTCTCTTCCTTCCTCCATATACACGCATGGCCCATACTACGTCCACCATTCGCACGAGGTGTCCGAACTATCGCAGCTGGTTTTTCCCAATCACCTCGAATATTCCTCTAAAGCCCAATCTCTCTTTTATCTCGATATTTCTCACTAAACTCAAAGAGATTTACCACTAAACACCGAAACACTTTTTTAAAGTTCTCGACGCACGTTTCTCTTCATCAGGAGATGATTTTATCTAATTCTAAAAACTAAACTGTTTTATTTATATGAGACCCTAATTGCCAACATACTACCTACCTAATAAAGCGTGTAGAAAATGATACAAAAAAGGAAAAAAAAGGGGCGAAAAGAGAACAAAAGAAAGAAAAAATTACCGTGAATTTAACTGACCTAACTATTTATGATTTAACTAACTTACATTAATAATTGGAAAAGTTGAATGAACGGAATAGGTCCTTTATCCCGATTCATTATTTTCTTGCATTTTTCTATTTTAATGCTTTCATCTGCATCCAAACCTCTGTTATCTACATTTTTAACCAGTCTTAAATTATTAATGCCTATGTTGTATGTGGTCATGTTCGATTACATGCTGGGCAACACAAGATTTTTCATTTCTCCCATATTTAATGTGGGCAATGTGTTTTTTTATATCTCATTAATATGGACCTTATTGTTTGCCCAATATACCTTCGATCACAAACTTGACATCTAATTTCGTAAACCCCCGACTTTTCATATTGATCTACTTTATCCTTTGGGATACCCAGGACTTCTCTTAATTTATTATTTGGTTAGTAGTAGATGTTTGGTTAGTAGTAGATTTGGTTAGTAGTAGATTTTGTTAGAAGTAGATGAACATGAAAAGTCGGGGATTTACGAAATTCGCTGTCAAGATTGTGATCGAAACTCGAAGGTAACCCCTAGTTATTTAAATTTATCAACCTGCTTCACATTTATATTGTTCAGTCTTATATGAAGATCCTCCAAGCATTCTGAAACCACCATCATCTCTGTCTTATCCACATTTATTCTTAGACCATTTCTTGTGAATGCTTTATTCCACACATCCAAATACTTCTGCTACTGCAATTATTTAGTCTGTTTCAGGTTTTTCTTGTCCTAATTTCAATATTCCTTGCATTATTATTGTCATCATAGTCTTCATATCTTCTATATCTTCCTTCTGACCTCTGTCAGGTGTTCGGGTCATTCTTTTACTTCTTTTGAATGCTTCGTCATCTTCAATTTCATAATTCGACCCTTGTCTTCGATTTCTTTTATCTATAGAATAACGATCACTTTTATTATTTGCCATTTCGATTTTAACTGCTATTTTTCTTCAAGTTCACCGATCACTCTGCGCTCGCGGCAACACTGCTTCACCACCGAAACGGCGAGCATCCACTTTCACTGCCACAAATAATACCTTAACTCTTAACCACACTTCCATTATTACTACGGTCAAAATGTGTATACTCCGCGTTGAACAAATCACTAACTTTACTATTTCGCGACTGTCCGAATTTAATTTTTCTCTGTACCACCCGAATTTCGAATCTAATGCAGGAGAAAAATCAGCTGACCTATGATCTATGATTGTAAAATCTGATCATGATGATTCATTATTACGATCATTAACATTCATCATTAATGATGTTTAAGATTTAAAACCTGGGCGCTTGGTAAAAAACTATTTCCAAAGGCCTGCTAAAGTTTTGCACAAGTTTCCATCGCACTGTTTCCAAGTTTGAAACAAAACTTGCTGGCGCTCGAAAATAGAAAGGTAGAAGTAAAAAAAATCCGGTTGACGAAAAAAATTGCTACGGACTAAAAAGTGACTTTAAGGCCATTCCAATGAGCAGAGAGGATTGCTGCAGCATTTAGTATACGAGGTGTCTAAATAATGTAGTGAGACTGGTGGCGTAGCGTTCGTTCTGGCAGTACTGCTGGCTGGCTTCTGGCTTTTCCTTTGGAGCGGAGACAGGCCAACATCAATTACATCATCAGTGTGAGTTTGAATATTTTATCAAAGGCGTTCTTAAATATACCATACTTGAATTAGTGTGATCGCTAAGTCGAATAATCTCTACTGTAAATATGGCAACATACTTTTACCACACATAATATTTTCTGAGTTTTTGCAATCATTTTGTACTTTGAAATAATAAAGCAAAACATAAGTATGAAACAACATCATTTTCTAACAATGTTGGGGTTCCCAAACCGCATACTCTCCGACAGTTTATGTAAGGTCTAACCATTCAACTGCGCAAGACCGAATTACCAACACATTTCCGATCAACGTTTCCATTTTTTTATTGCTAAATAAACATTTTTTTTTAGTTCCGTGCATGATGTATATATACGCAGGCAGCTATAGACTTAAAATTTTTTGAAAGTAAAAAGCGCCCACCTATATCACCCATGTGCCCGAATAAATTTAATATTTTATATTAAAATATGTTATCGTGCAAAAGTATCCGAGAAAAGAATAAATCAAGTCAAATATACGGCTGAGTTGCAATTTTCTTTTATATATATTTTCTACAGGACGGTCTTAATACATGAATTCTTTGTGTGGTCACAATATCATGTGTGTAATATAATTTACAAATGAAAACAGCGTAAAATGGATGAGCATATACCGCCAGAATTTTATTAAAAAAAACTTGAAGATATAACTTTAAGATTTACTTTTGAGGAATGTTTGTTTGTAAAGTGATGATTTTTGAATTATTTCAGTTGTGACAAGCAATGCACTTTATGGAACATGAGTCATACTCTATTAATACATATTGGGTCGTACGGAAAATTTGTGGAAATTTTCGATTAGTTACTCTTTTAACGCTTTTAAACCAAAATCTGTACTAGATTAGAAATGTTTATTTATATGTTGTTAATTCCTATGGTATTTACTATGTTTATTTTCAGATTGCAAAATAAAGTTTGAGACTATTTTGCAGTGTCACATTATATGTAGTATTTATTTTTTATTAGAATACTATTATTTATTTTTTGATGTAAGATTATCATTTTTGGTAGGGATATTAGTGAAACTATAACCTAACTTTTAATGCAAACAAAATTTGTTAACGATAACGATATTGATGGCCAGAATAAGTAAGATAAATGAAAAACAAAATGAAAACATTGTATCTCAATTTTTTAAAATTGAATTTCTAATATTTTTTTATTGTACAATATTCCTAAGGCAAAATACTTCTCGTCTTGTTAAATATTAACAAAACAACATTAATAAAAAAACAAACATTTAAGAAGATTTTTTCTTATAGCTTTTTGTTAAAGAACAAGTTTATCAAATGTCACCCACCACAATAGACGACATGCAAATTAGAATAAGAAATGTGTTTATGAATATTAATGAGGCTCATTACAGTCAATAGTTCTTTTCAACATAGGCTTAGAGTTTGTATTGCACAAAATGGTAGATATATTGAACATTTGATTAAATGATTGTAGTGACTTTTTCTCTATAAATGCTCTGTTTGTACTTAAACTGTCTTATTAAAAATAATAATAATAATACTGATAAAAAACGGTTCAAACATTCAGTAGGGATATCAGAATGTCATTCGGGCTGGACAAATGTTCTACCATTAGTATACAGAAGGGAAAAGTTCAGAGTCAACATTCAACTCTTTGTAACATACAACAACTAGCACCAGAAGAATCCTACAAATATTTAGGAATACCCCAAATGCATTAACTTGATCATAACCAGTTAAAGAAGGACTTTTCTACTCTATACCAAAAGAGACTTACAAAACTTTTAAACACCAAACTGAACAGTGGAAACCTCATTAAAGCGATCAACGGTTGGGCAGTGCCAACTCTGACATATTCTTTTGGCATTGTTAAATGGTCAGAAACTGACCTTGATGAACTTGATAGGTTGACACGCCGAATACATTTGACATCCCAAGAAAGTTGGGGGGTAGAGACCTTGTAAACGTAAAAAATCTCTGTCTCAATCAAGAAAATAGAACGAGAAAACACTTCATTGATTCAAACAGTACGTTAATGAAATTAGTTGCAAATGAGGACCGGTGTTTCACCCCACTGAACCTAAATAAACAAAATCGTATTGATAGCAGAACAACACTCACGGATTGCGTTCGAGAATGGAAAGGGCAAACATTGCATGGAAGGTTTCCTAAGTCACTCGAAGATGACACCATTGACGAACAATTGTCTCTGAAGTGGCTGACCGATGGACTTTTGTACCCAGAAACAGAAGGTTTCGCGATATCTATTCAAGATAGGGCAACAAGAACAAAAACTATTAAAAGCACATACTGCATTTGGACGTAGTCGATAAGTGCAGGAAATGCGGTACTTTGAGTGAAACAATTGTGCACCTTATTGGTGGTTGCCCGGCCCTTCTTCCTAATGCTTATTTAGGACGGCATAATCAGCTGGCAAAAATTATACATCAACAAATTGCAAAAAAATACTCGCTATTAGAAAACGCACCTCCTCCATATTATAAGTACTCGCCTTTTCCTGTACTTGAATCATCCGATACCATTCTTTACTGGGGCAGACCAATCACTACTGATCGAACGGTTGATTATAACAGGCCGGATATTGTTCTAATCAACAAAAAGGACAAGAGGGCTTTTATAATTGACATCGCAGTCCCGCTATCTCACAACATTAAAAAAACTGAGATAGAAAAATCCACAAAGTATGAAAATCTGGCATACGACTTGAAGAACTAGTGGAAACTGAGTAAGGTAGATGTAGTGCCCTTCGTTATACCCTCCGAAGGCCTGATAAGTAAAGTAAAGTAAAGTGTTTGGGTTAGAGGCGCATCAACAACTAGGCTATTTAGCGACTGGACCTACAGCTTAACGTGGGTTCCGAACCACGGTCATCAGCTTCCGACAAACCCAGGCCAGCACCCCCCTCGGGCTATAAACCCTTGGTTATGTGCCTACCCATAAGTCTATCAGGAAACCTACCGACTGGCGAGTGACCAACGTAGAACACTTCTCAGAAGGCATCCGGCCTTACCCAGCCTTTAACTGGCGTGACTGAGGGGTAATTCGTAGTCGGATTTTACACTCTTGCCTAGAAACAATCACAAACATTTAGGAAAGATAAACGGACAGAAGAAAGAAAAATAACCATCCGAGCGCTGGAATCGAACCAGCTATCGCTCCAGCGCGGATTCGGCAAAGCAGGCGCTCTTACCGCCGCACCAACGCGACCGGCTTCCTGATAAGTAAGAGATTTTCAAAGAACCTCGAGAGCCTCGGTATGTCGAGATCGATTGCCATAGTGGGACAGCGTACCGTGCTCTTGCAGACGTGTCACATTGTTCGTAAAATATTATGCTGCTAGGGTGAGAGGAGCTGAATTGCTTTTTCATCTTGGCATTGGAATATCGGCCAGCATGAGCTGAGATTCTACACTAAGGATGAGCAGAATAATACTTTTATTGCAGTACATTTTACAATGATTAATACAGAAAATAGCAATACATTACAATATAATAGATCAGTTATATATTTCATTGCAGTACATTTAACAATGGTCAATACAGAAAATAGCAATATATTACAATATAATTGAAAGCGCATATAAAATCACTGCAAAAGGACCGAGGTGGCAGAAGTACTGATTTAGAAACCTCAGCCCTAATTCTTATTTAACCCATAGTACACATAGACTAAGCTATAGTACATATAATAATCTTATACACAATAAGTGAAAATTTAAAAATATATTATTGTTCATACACAATTAAATAAGAAACAAAACAAAACAAAAAAAAATTCATTGAAAAGAAGAGAGGTGACAAGGCAATTGAGGCACAGGCAAAATCATTAATCATTAAGGCAGGCATATTGCTTCCAATTGCTTTTCATATAAGTAGTTGTAGTAACATTTTTTAAATCGGACAGGTTTAAAGTGTTTATACTCTTGAGTTTTATCATTGTACATATTATATATATTATATGAAAACGACTTCGTAAATTGCGCAGAGTAAAACATAGGTAGCGTCATAGATAATCGACCTCTAAATCTAGTATTCAAACTGTGCACATCCGATCGAAATCTAATCTTATTATAGAGATATGGAGGACTTTTGTACCACAATATCGAATGAAATAAACAGCTCGCATGGAGTTGCCTTCTATATAACATAGATAAACATTTCAATGACACCAGCTTATGGGATACAGGTTGAAACTTCCGTATTCCATATGAATACCTCAAACAAGATTTCTGCAATCGCTCAATCCTCTTAGCATCAACTGTGCTTCAAATGGCCCATAAAGCACATCGCAGTAGTTGATATGACTTAAAACAGTTACTTCCAAGAGTCTCAACTTATTTTGAGTTTAGATGTTATAAAATTGCTAAATTTTAAGTCAGCGTCTATCTCCATTCCGAGACTCCTGGCACTGTGCACATTCTGCAATACAGTACTACCAACGGTTATAATCATTTCCGTCTCTATCCTATGTTATCCTTACCAAATACCATAACACTACATTTTGCTGAATGTATTGTCAATTGATGTCTGTCCGAGAACGCTGTTAGCTCTACAATATCTTCGTTAATCAAGACGTTAGCATTATGAATGTCGTAAAACGGAAAGGAATAGAGTAACTGTGTATCATCAGCATACATATAATGAGTACAATATTCTAAGCTTTTAGAAATGGCACATGTATAGATGCAGAACAGTAGAGGCCCCAGAACTGAGCCTTGTGGAACTCCTCCACAGTTGCTATACCCTCTGGGAGATTCACCGTTATCGGTTTTTACAAACTGATATCTGTTACTAAGATAGTTGACCATCAGTTTTCTAGCATTCCGCGACAGGCCAACAAAATGAAAAATAGCACCCATAAGTTCAATGTTAACTCAATCAAATGCTTTAGAGTAATCTAATAGCTCTAGTACAGATGTTCTACCGATATCATTATTTCTTACTATATCACTTAGGTCCAGCAAAGCAGTAGTGCAACTATATCCTTTACGGAAACCACACAGCCTCAAAGGAAGGATGTTATATTCATTAATGTGCTTGGTTAACTGCTCAGCAAAGATTTTTTCCAAAAGCTTTGACAGTATTGGCAGGATCGATATTGGCCTAATATCATTAAAAGATGTTATATCTGGTTTTTTTGGAAATGGTATTATTTTAGATGCTTTACATATATCCGAAAAAGTACCCTCCAGCAAACATGAATTAACAATGTGCACCAATACTGGAAGAATACATGGATATATATATATATATATATATATATATATATATATATATATATATATATATATATATATATATATATATATATATATATATATATACATACATATATATATATATATATATATATATATATATATATATATATATATATATATATATATATATATATATATATATATACATACATACGGAATGTAATATGAACATCAATCATATTACAGTTTCTTTCATAAAGCAATATTTTGATCAAAACGGAACTGTTAATAAACTTCCTAATCAACATCGTTCTCGTGAATTTCGAGCAACTCAATTAGTTATTATAATGAGAATCCACACTCAAGCGTTAGGAACTCTAGTAGAATTTTAAATATCCTGAAAAGCACTATGTGGTTATGCTTGAAGAAAAATAACAGGAAACCTTTTAAACCAAAATTTCTTCAAACACTTGAAGTTGGTGACACTGAAAGAAGAATGGAATACTGTCATGGTCACATGGCATGTACATACAAGATTCTACATTTCTAAAAAATATTTTATACACAGGTGAAGTCCCATTGACGACAAATAATATCGTATCATCACAAAATATTAGATTATAGGCTCAAAATAACTCACATTGGGCGATACAATGTAAGAGACAATATTCTACTAAGGTGAACGTTTGGTGCGGTATTTTAAATGACATTATTATTAGACCATATTTTTTTTATGGAAATTTGAATGCAGCTAGATTTCTTAGATTTTTACAAAATGAGTTTGATGATGAAATTAATGCTGTGCCTCTTATTTATCGGTACAATTTACACTTACAATTTGATGGGGCATCCAATCATTATGCAATTAACGTAAGAAACTGGTTAAATAATAATTTTCCAAATCATTGGATTGGGCGAAACTGTCCTGTAATTAATTGGCCGCCGATATCGCCGGACCTTACGCCTCATGATTTTTTTCTCTGTGGGGCAATTAAAAATGAGGTTTATGTTTCGAGGTTCCAAACTCAAGACGATCTTTGTGATCGTATTAGGCAGGGTTGCCGTAGCATTACCAAACAACAATTGAGAAAAGTAGTGAACAATACCCGACGACGTATTGAAAAGTGCTTGATAAAAAATGGCGGAATGATCGAAATGTCTCTATTTGTTTTATAATGCCCATTTAAATCGACCTGTAAATATATATATATATATATATATATATATATATATATATATATATATATATATATATATATATATATATATATATATATATATTTATTTATTGGGATTTTCGGTCAGTGTAAATAAGTTTTAATTTTTTATTGTTTTATTTACGTTTCGATTCTACAACGAACCCCTCAGGAATCACCCCTCAGTCACGCCAGTTCGAGGCTGGGTAAGGCCGGATGCCTTCTGAGAGGTTTTCTACGTTGGTCACCCGCCAGTCGGTAGGCTTCTCGAGATACTTTCGGTTAAGCACAAAACCAAGGGTTGATAGCCCTAGGGGGGTGCTGACCGGGGTTTTCGGTAGCTGATGATCGTGGTTCGAAACCCACGTTAAGCTGTAGGTCCAGTCGCTAAATAGCCTTCTCAGTTGCCGATGCGCCTCCCCAAAACTTTTACTTTTAGATGTAAAAATTTAAAAAATTATGAAAATTTATTATTTAATAATGTTTAATTAATTTTAATTTAATTTAATTATATATACAACATAAATTATCTGTATCATTTCTGAAATTAATGGTATTATTTTTTTTTATATAAATCATTTCTAATACTATACATTCATTGTAAATATTAAATTTATTCATAATATATATATATATATATATATATATATATATATATATATATATATATATATATATATATATATATATATATATATATATATATATATATATATATATAGTTTGCATTTCAAAAGTAGCCAGCCTCATTATTTCTTTTAGCAATGAAAATTAGGTCTAGATCTAGAATTTAAATATCGAGGGGGAAGTTCAAAACCAATGTCTGTCTTCTTACCTCCAGCCACCAGTACTTAAAAATTTTAAATGGCAATTTAAAGGTCTTGAAAATAATAATTAAACTGCATTTATAAAACTGAAATCGGTAGATTTGTTCTTGTAATAGAGTTAAGGTACTTGACTCGCGAATTTAGTTTTTAAAAACGGTTTATTCACAATAATCAAGTTTTAACAAAGAAAATACTTATAGTAAAAAGACTGCGTTCACAACGAGAATCTATTACCAAGTGAGTTAAAGGTCTTATAATTTAGATAAGTGGTCTTGTCTAATTATATGACTATAGCGCGAAGAATAATAGTGTATTACTATCGATAGCTGTGAATAGCATTTTACGTGCGAGTGGATTTTTTTTAACTAAAACACAAAAGTAGATGAATGAAATAAATGTACTTTTAAAAACTCGATTTAAAAATTTATTTTATTAGGTGTTCAAAATGTCCGCCTCTGTTAGTTAAACAATAATATAAGTAATGTCTGAATTATGGTGGCGTGTTCATATATTTTTTTCTTTATTTGGGATTTTCGCCACGATTTAAAACTCAAAAATATCTGTTCTTATGTAAATATTAAATCTTGAGTTTTAGATCGTGGCGAAAAACCCAAATAAAGAAAAAAAAACAATATTATAA
Organism: Cosmopolites sordidus; assembly: GCA_031761425.1. Classification (NCBI taxonomy): domain Eukaryota; kingdom Metazoa; phylum Arthropoda; class Insecta; order Coleoptera; family Curculionidae; genus Cosmopolites; species Cosmopolites sordidus. The sequence continues at coordinate 70,355 of JARFXV010001443.1, read as the reverse complement.
TCTATTCTCGAATTATTTTCGAACGTTTTCATTAATTAACCTGTATATATGCGTAATTCTATTTCTTAGGTCCTGAATATCCTGCTGCGGAGTTTTTTGTACAACTGTCTTTAGATAATCCCAAAGAAAGAAATCCAGAAATCCAATCCAATATATCTGGAGATCTCGCTGGCTACTCCACAGCCTCCTCTGCCTATCCATTTGTCAGGAAATCTTGATACTTTGTGGAACATGTAATGCGTAGTGTGGTAGTGCGCCGTCAAGTTGAAATTAAAAATGTTGTTCATCACAACAGTGGGTTAACTTCTTTATCGATTTGATTTTCTGAGGTTCTGTGTTATGAGTGGATCGATTTCGTTTTCCAATAAGTTTAAGTACGGTTAAATCGATTAAATTTTCTTCAATAAAAATCGGGTCTATTATTTCATTCGCCAGAATTCCAACCCAAACGTTAATCTTTTGGGAAAACCGCAGTATCTGCAGTAAAAGGTCAGTAAAAGGAAGGAAAAATGTTGACATTTTGACAATTTTAAACAAACTTGTGATGCAATAAGCAACGTTAAATTTTATGTGTCGGTCGAACGATGAATCTCGAATTTTGAGCTTACATTAAATTATATTTTAAGCCGGGAAAAACATTCATCGAGGCATATTAAATTATGCAACAAGCTTACGGTAATAATTGTTTATCACCTACAATAAATAGTGAATAATATAAACGATTTAAAATCGATCGTGAATAAATTATGGACGATGAACGCCAGTGTCGACCAAAAACAAGAATCGCTATAAAAAAAACCTACTGGACAAACAAGCAATTAGTGAATATTATCTTAGTTAACGGAAGTTATCTTAGGAACGGAATGTTCGCTGAGTCATGTTCGACCCAAATATCGTTTCACGAAGCAGTCAGACTGTCTCTTAATTAGGAAGTATGTCGGAGAACTAAAAAAATGCTACTGTATGAAAACTACAGTTGAACCCCCGAAAAATTACCAGTGCGTCATCAATCGACCTTTTCACGAGCTGGTAAGCACAAGCGCAACCGCCATGTTGAGCAAGCGGCAATTCAAAAGTTTCGTACTGTTTTATGAAATAATGGCTGGAAACGCTGTATTATCTCCGATATCAAATAGTTCATTAGAAAAAATTATTGTTGGTGCTTTACTGATTTACAGTTCAGTAGTAACACATAGTTGTGAACAATTAAGAAGATGGTTGAAATGTCATGGACGTCCGCAAACAGGAAATAAAAGTGGACTGATTGAGAAGTTATGCGTTTGTATTCTTATTCTATGATAAAGAAATTAAATTAAATAGAAACAGAATGATTGATTATTTTATTATTTTGCAAATTAACTTGAATTATTTTATTACGCGTTTGTATTAAATCTGTTTGTATTTCTTTCGTTCTCGAAATTGTATTTGAAGCTTCACAGTTACTTTCTGTAATTAAACTTATTTTCGAAGACAATAATTCTTCACGTAATGTTTCTTCAACTATACAGGTATTGTTATCCATTACATTATTAATTTCTTCTTCATCCATCAATGTCTACAGCAAAAATAATGTTTTTTATTAAAACCAATGATTATTTACAATTATTATTTCCAAATTTATACTTCACTTGTTTAACAGTTTCAATATTATGAATATTTTTCGTAAGAGATCCATTTGCTTCATTTACCTTTTTATTCTTTCCCATTAAACTTGTTCTTACTTTAACCACCTATAAAATGTGTTGATATTTTCGAAGACGTTATTTTCGTTGTAAAATACAAATGATAATAATAATAACAATAATTACTTTATTGTTTGAATTATCAATTTTTTTTAATTTTTGATAGTTGAGCGGATTTGGATTTTGATCAGTTGGACCAGTTTCTCTATAAAAATGGAGTGAGCAGATATAAGTATCCTTAGTAACATTATCAATCATTCGAAAAGCGCTGTCACTTCGGCCACATTTTTTCACCCGCAATTCACATTTTGAGCAAGTAGGACATGATTTAATATGTACTTTGCTTGATGATTTAATCATCTTTTTACGATATTGAAGACAAGGTTTCGGAAAGTTTATAAAATAGAATTTGTTATCTTTAAGGCCCCTTTGGCACTATCCACTCCACACCACGCCATACCAAGTACACAGGAGTAGATGGGGGTTTACACACCTATCCACGCCACACAATTATACTCAGCCACAAGGGTTTCACTCGAGATCAACAGCAGGCGGGGGCCACATGCACGCAACTGCCATCCATGCCACACCACCTCTTGTCAACAATAGGCCTGAAAAAACCCAATGGGCTCTTTTATACTCTGCCACGCCCTATCCACTCCACAACCACGATACACACGTGGTTAATCATATCAGTTATCAGTGCTTATTTGACCCCAAGTTCTTTGTTTTTTTTTAATTTTGATTACTTTTTTTTGTAATTTTGATTATTTTTTTGTAATTTTGATTACATGGAGTTTTTTGATACTGAAAAGTTAATTGACGAAGTAAAGAAAAATGAATGTTTATGGAACGAACAACTCTGTGATTATTCAAATAAACAAAAAAAAACAGTTTGCTTGGTCTGAAGTTGCAAAAGCATTGTTTTCTGAGTATGCAGAAATGACCCAAGGGGGAGTAATAGACTTCCTCAAGTCAGTGTCTTGTCTGCGCAAACTTTCTTCTAAAACTGCAGACAGTTCTTGAAATGATTCCACGCTCATACGAAAGAATGTGAAAAACTTCATGGGATTATCAAGGAGCTCCCCAAAATATTCAAAAGCGCTGCTTGGAAATATATGGGTGTACCCAAAATTCTTTTTTTTCCTGCGCCTTCTTAACCTTCGAATAACAATTAAATTCATACCAGCCAACTCTTCAGTCGATCCACCAGAAGAAAATACCTTCTCTTAAAATATGGCACATATCTCTGACAAATACCATTCATCCCTGGCTATCAGTCATTTTTCCATCCCACGCCCTATCCTCCCTTTTCCATCTACTGACAATTTGGCCCACGACCCCAGAATCCTTTTTCAACAATTATTAATAGAGTCAAATATACAACTGCATGTCCCTATTCCAATCCGTCATATTTCTTCGCCTCCTTGGTTGCTTCATCCAATTCAGGTAGAATTCTCTCTATTAAAATATGATAAAGAATCCACGAGTTTCTCCATATATAATACCATTATAAACACCTTACTCTATACTCATTCCCCATGCCAATCAATTTTTACAGACGGATCTAAGATGGACCAAGGACTTGGCTGCGGTTTTGTACATAATAGAACCACTTCAGGATTCAAACTGCCGACTTCAATCAGTATACTTACTGCTGAATTAGTGGCAATAGAAAAATGTCTCTCATATATCAGATTAAACCCTGAAAATTGTAAACCCTGGATTATATTTTCTGATTCCAAAAATGCTCTGCTCATGATTCAAAATCGTTTCATTTCTCATCCAGTTATTGCACAAATTACAGATCTTGTAGAAGACATCAGAAGACATGCCCTGGTCATAAGGGCATCAAAGGTAATGAGGAAGCTGACCAGCTCGCAAAGCGTTCAATAGAGCACGGACTACCATACATGCGCAGCTACTACCCAAAAGACTTTGCACAAATCTCAATGCAGTCATATTGGGATGATCTTGAGAGACCAAACAAACTGAGAGTTCTTAAACCTTCATTCTCTCAATCCCCTCCAGAGCTGCTGCGGGATAGAAAAGCCACAGTTAAATGGATAAGACTCATGATAGGCCACTGCAGATTTTCTCATGAATTTCTGCTCAAACGAGAAGGCCCTCCCCTCTGCGAATATTGTAATGATCCTCTAACAATCAAACACATTCTGACTGACTGCACGGTCTTATCTCCTCTGTTGTTGTGTTGATGGAACGTTAATAAGTGTGAAATGACGAGTGGTGTGGTGTGGCGTGCCATAGCGTGGACATGTGTAAAAGGGACCAATATGTTGACGACATGCGGTGTGGAGTGGATAGTGTGAAAAGGGCCTAAATGATTTATATCACGTATCACTCTTACATATTCCATTACAACACCGTTTTGTTGTTTCGTTTCGTGTGGACAACAAAATTGTATAGGCTCAAAAATTTCGTTTTTCTCAACTAAGACCACTTATTATTTTATTAATTACTCGCTTTTTGAAAATTAAAATACTCAAGTTTTTATTTTTATAATTTATATTTGGGTATTTTAACAGGTTTGTTTACGAAAAACAGTATGAAAAAGATGGTTGGCACTGACGCATGCGCATTAAATATCATTTCGATGAAAAGGCATATTTTATCCATATGAATTAAATCAAAAATGATTAGTCAAATTAGTGCTAACTTTCATAATGGGCGTGGTTGATGCCTCGAAAGACGGATATTTATGTTTATGATTTAAATCCACAATACATTTATTTGTATAAATTTATAACATGAAATTCTAAAATGTCGAATGTGTGTTGTAAAATTTCGAGTGTGTAAAATGAAATGAAGTGAAAATGAGTGAAATTGTAAAGTTTTATGTTATAGATCGAACGAAGAATTTTGTAAATTAAAATTGTACGGACAATTTCAAATTTTCACGAAATTTTAGGGAAGTAGCCAATTTATGAAATTGTTTTGTTATTGGACAAAACAATGAATGAAATTCTTTTTGGTCATATGGATTATTGGTCATAATCATTATTTTATCTACTAAATAAATATTGTTGTTGAGACCCATTTTTATATGATGAAAGTGTTACTAAGTTGTGGGAAAGTGTGAAAGTGTTACTAAGAAAATGTAATATCTAATAAAGGGTGATTTTTAGTGTGTTCGAACTTCCAGTAGGTGTCGCTGCCAAATAAATTATGAGTTTGCGCATATTTTTACTAATATTATGAATCTTACTAATATTATAAATGCTATAGTATATTTGCTTGGAAATTTATCCTTCAATCACTATCGAACGAATTGAAGAATTCCAATGAAATTAGAAAATTAGAAAATCGATTATGTCGCGAATAGGATTGTCTAGGGTTTACATCAATACGTATGTGCGTCTGTATGGACATATTTGTTGACTTCGACATATTTTATAATGTTTTTACCGTTAGATTTTTTTTAAGCTAACAGTAATTAATTTCAGAACTGATACTGATAATGCAAGTAGTATATATATATATATATATATATATAATATATATATATATATATATATATATATATATATATATATATATATATATATATATATATATATATATATATTTCAAGTCCTACAATTTTAAAATTTGGAATCGTATCGTTGTGAATTCCTCGCAATTTTGTCTTCGTAAAATTTACACCAAAAAAACCGTCAAATAGCAGATAAAAGCTATGGAATTCTAACAGTAATTTTAATCATAAAAAAATCAATTATTACTAAAGTTTGATTTACGTTCAGCGATCATCAACATTTGTCAGTCTACTGCAGGATGAAGGCCTCTTCAGCATGGTTCCAACTTTCGCGGTCCTGAGTTTTCCCCTGCTATTCAGGTCTAACATACTTAATGATGTCATCAGTCCATCGTGCTTTTGGTCTTCTCGGTGAACGTTTGCGATCAAGCGGTATCCAGTCCAGGATCGCCTTGATCCATCTTTCGTCCCATCGCCTCGCTAGATGGCCTGCTCATTGCCATTTCAATTTCTTTCTGTTCCAGTTATGTCACTCATTTTCGTTTGTTCTCTGGTTCATGTGCTTTCTATTCCGTCTAGTAATGCCAAGCATACATGTTTTCATTCCCCTATGTACTACCCGAAGTTTTTGAACTGACTGCGGTGTGAGTGTCCAGGTTTTGCGTCCATGCATGTCATGGCATAGCTGACAGGACACACTGATTAAAGACTTTTCTTTTCAGGCAAAGTGGTAGTTCCTTCTTAAACGGTAAACGGAGCGGTATTCCCTTCCATTGAAATCGCCTGTACAAGATAATGTAGCGATCCACAACTTCCAAATCTTTTCCGAAAATAGCAATTCTTTTGTCCTCAGCAAATTTATTGAAGATAACCTGACTCTTCTTCTGGTTAATTTTGAAGCCAAATGGTTCTCCAGCCCTTTGCAGCCTTTGTATGTATCTTTACAGTTCCCCTGGATCTTGTGAAAGATGATCGATATCATCTGCGAATCTAAGGTGGTTTAAGTGTCAGTCTAGATTACGGGACATCTTTTCAAGGGAGGCTGAGAAAAGAAAAGGCGATATTGCGTCACCCTGCCGTTCACCCCGCTTTACATTAATTCCAATTCCAAGATCATTAAGGTGGATTGTGACTATAGCTTCATCATATATCGATCTTAGTAGGTTTACATAAGCTTTGTCTACGCCTTGTTTAAGCAGTGCATCCATTATAAGACTGAATCAAATACTGTTTTATAATCGATAAAAGCCAAGCACAGTGGCATAGTGTATTCGTTGTCTTTCTATAACCTGCTGTAGAACCTGGAAATGATCCATTGTACTGAATCCTGTTCTGAATCCTGCTTACTCTCTTGGTTCTGCGTCATTGAGTTTTCTTAATATTCTTTTAAATTTTTATCTTGGGGAAAACTTTGTACACCACGAATAGGAGGCTTATTAGACGATAGTTTTTTAACTCGTTGCTCGGATTAAACTTAATGATTGATGATGATTTGCTAGTCTAGCCAATCATCATGGAAAGTTTAATCAGAGCAACGCTTGCAAATTGTAGACATTTATTACCAAAATCAGTATACTGTGGGCCAAATTTATAGAACACTTCGTAAATTTTATGGAAAAATTTTTGTGTTTTTTAAAGTCGAAGAAAATATCGCCACTGTTATTGGCAGTGTTGATCGCCACTGTTATCAATTCGTTGCCATTCGCAAGAAGTTGGGCTTTGTTATTCGACTAAGTGGAAAATTTGATCTAGACGAGATGTGGTTCCAAGAGGATGGTTCCACAGCCAAAGAAACAATCGATATATTAACAGCACAATACGATGGAAAAATTATTTGGAGGAACAAACCTGGTAATTGGCCATCAAACGCCATTTAACATGATTAAACGCCTTTAGATTATTTTCTTTGGGACTATGTTAAATATTTGATCTGTGCCGATAAACCGGCAATTATTGAAGGCTTGGGAGCCAACATAAGCCGGACAATTTCGGATATAAGACCCCCAATGGCTTGAAAAAGTTGTCAGAAATTAGATTGACGCAATGTGCTTTGTCAGAATTAGTCGCGGCGGACATTTGTCCGAAAATGTTTTTAAGCATTAATGCCATTGAATATTATTTCACATAAAATAAATAGATTCTAGGAATTTAATTTGGTTATTATTTTATTTGAATATAAAGTTCGGACGCACTTAAAAATCACCCGTAGTATAGTTACTACCCCAAAAAAGTGCAACAATCCAATAGCACCCAATAAATGGGGTAATGGTCGGGAATTCCATACCCAATGCCAAGACATGCAATATAAATTCAATAAGGGTGACCATTTCAACCCATCAAGTCATGCAGCAGAATACCATATTTTTTTTCTTTTATTAATTTCTAAGCTCTCTAAAAAGATTTACTTTTTCGTTCGAGATGTTTATTATCTCAACAATCTCTCTAACTCTCACTTTGCGATTAGCTAACAGAATATTATGGATTTTGTTGACCGATTCCCCAGCATTAAGGGGCATCCTGATAGCGTCAGCATCATATTTTTTTTACTTTTCTTCAGTTTGCACTATGGTTTTTCCACACGAAGAGTGGGTATTTTGTAGTTTAATTTAATACTACGAGGGTAGAGTTAAAAGTTAAATACTTTTTAAATGAAATAGTGATTTTTTCTATTTTCCTAATCCCCAATCTCCTATTTTCAACACTTTTATACGTTTTAAAAGCTACAAATTGACAAACTTTTTAAAATAGTCCTCTACTAGGTATGTTATCTCTTTATTTGATGTGAATCAAATGTCAGCTATCCATGTGTTCATGTTTGGAATGAGATAGTACTTTGTGGGGGCCAAGTCCGGATAATAGGGTAGATGCGGTATTAATTCCTGTTATTCTCCTAAGTCTTATTCTCTATTTTAGTGATATTCTCCTAAGTGCTTTAGAGAAATATTAGTTCAAGTGTTCTGAATCCTCCACCGTTTATCTCCCAAAGTGCGGTCTGCGTTTTATTGAATTTTATGCTGTGTTCTGGCATATGCCGTATTTTTGTTTTGTTATATCAAACATCTAAGAAATATTTCCAATATAAATTTTTATTGTTCAGCCACTTGCACCTCTCTTTCGCATAAAACATATTACAAGCGAAAACAAAACCGACGTATTTCAATATTTCCAGGCCCTACACGAAAAATATTAAAATTAACTTTCGGAATATTACCAACCAGAGCACGCGTTTTTATTTATCTACCGTTTTGCGAACAAATTTATTTTATTGAATTTTTTTTTACCTTGACTAGATTGAAAAATATATGTCGAATCTATTTTAGTAACGGCTTTGTCAGTTGTTATTTTATTGAGATTTTTTTCTGCCTGTAGGCTTCAGATTTAGGTCAACTAGTTATCTTTAATTTAAAGCCTAGGGGTTCTTTTTATTTTATCTGTTTGGTGTATGATATTTTTCTGTCGGTGTGCGTGATATATTGTTGGATGCAATATCCAGAGTTTCTTGTATAATTTTTATTTTAAAAATACAACTTTTTCAAGAAAAAATGTGTAATTTGCATTTTTAACTTTAGAATGCTTAGGTGAATCGCATGTCTACAGTTTTTTAGGCGGGGTTACCTATAACCCCAGTTATATATTTTTATTTAACGTTTAAAACAACAAAAAATAAACTTTTATTTCAATAAAACAAGATTTTTGAACAAATACTAAACTGTCCTGAGCCCTTAAACAAATTACCAACACTAAACCCTAAACAAACAAACCCAGATTCATTACCACCGAATGAAGAGGAAATACTTAGGCAAATCAAGCGGCTTAAAAATAACAAAGCTTCTGGTGAAGATGGAATCACTGCTAAACTTTTGAAATCCGCTGGTCCAGGTACAATCAAGGAAATAACCAAAATTCTACAAGAAGTTTGGCGAACCGAACGGATTCCGGAAGACTGGAAAGATGCTCTAATCCATCCACTACATAAGAAAGGAGATAGAACGGATGTAAACAACTATAGAGGAATATCTCTTCTCCCAGTTTGTTACAAGATTCTATCTCAATGTCTACTAGACAGAGCACAGGGATAGTTAGAACCGAACATTGGTGAATATCAGGCAGGTTTTCGACCGGGCAGATCCTGCCCTGAACAGATCCTGAATCTAAAGTTGATTCTAAGACATCAAAAACTGTACAATAAAAATCTCGTCTGTACATTTGTGGATTTCAAAAAAGCATATGATTCTATTGACCGCGAATCTTTATTCCGAATCTTGAAAGAACAAGGACTAGATCTGAAAACGCTGGCAATTATTAAAGCAACGTTAACTAACACGAGGTCAAAAGTTAAATTCATGGGTGACATCTCAGAACCCTTCGAAATTAAAACTGGTGTGAGACAAGGGGATGGACTCTCGCCACTCTTATTTAACTGTGTTCTAGAAAAAGTAATACAGGAGTGGCGTGAAAAAAAGTCGGCCTTGAATATTGACCAGCCCATTAAACTGGGGAGAACCAAGATCAAAACTGATTGTTTGGCATTTGCTGATGATCTAGCAATTTTAGCTCAAGATGTATTAACGGCTCAAAAACAGATTAAAATCCTAAAAGAAACAGCAGAAAAGGTAGGACTCCAAATATCCTTTGAAAAGACACAATACATGACCTGTAATAGACTAAGAACACCATTTCTAAAAACAAAATATGGTAACATCAGACGAGTCTCTCAATTCAAATATTTGGGTGAAATAATCATGGAAAATGGGATGGAAAAAGCGGCCAATAAGGGTAGATGTCAAAAAATGGAAACAGCATTGAGACTTACACAAAATATTTACAACAAAAAATGCCTATCTAAAAACACAAAACTGAGACATTACAACACGGTTATTAAGCCAGAATGTCTATATGCTGCAGAAACGCTCATTTTGAATAGAAAGAGGGACATCGAGGACATTGAAAAGAAGGAAAGAAAAATCATAAGAAAAATCCTAGGACCCAAACAAATAAATAGCACAACATACCGACCTCGAGAAAACCAAGAAATCAAACAATACACAGATATACATAGCGATATGAGAAAAAGAAGACTTAAGTTTTACGGACACATCAAACGCATGAATCCGAGTAGGCTAACTAGACAAATAGTCGAATTTTATGAAAATAGGAGTAGAGCTAAAGTAGAAATAATTAAATGGATTGCGGCAATTAAAGAGGACCTAAGATTTAATTAAAGAAGACAAAGTGAAATTCAGGATAGAGGTTGTTTCAGACACAAGGTTAACGTTTGGAAGGTTGGCCAGAGAGAAAAATGTAGGAAGACTGGAACAACTTGGTCTGACGAAAAGAAAAAAGCTCATAGCGAAAGAATGAAATTAGTATGGGCTCAAAGGAAGGCTAACAACAACAAACGCCTCTAATTGTACTTCGCGTGGTCCACCAGGGCCCATACGTGAATAATAATAATAATAATAATAAAACAAGATTTATTTTGAACATTTAGTACTTATTTCAGCTCTATCGCTATTACAAACAGCTTTAAAACACTTGCGGTTTTTGGTTTTCGGTCATATGTTCTCGGATATAAAGAGCAGCGAATTTGTTACTGCAATTTTGTTGGTAGTAGATCAACCTTTTCTTCTCAGTTCATAAACAGCATATCATTTATTGATTCTTTTAACGTTCGAAGTAATGGTTTTGTTAAACGCCTTTCCATATGTGGCAAGTTATATAGTTCACATTTTTTCGACGAACGCTTTTTTGTCTGCCACTTTTAACAATTTGAAAAATAATGTTGGAGTTAATGACGGGTTGATCCATCATATCATAAAAAAAAAGCGTAATGGCCAAAAGCGTAAGTACCAACGCCTCCTTTGGCCGAATTATAAAAATTGATTATTTTGGGTTTTTTGTTTTCATCTATTGTACTACCAGTATGCAGTGTCGACAAAAGTAGCACAGTGTTGGCTTTCTTAGGGGTGAAGGAGATCATTTCTTTTCGTTTATCTGGAAGAAGTGATGGAGGAATTTCTTTCATATTTTTTTTTCAGAGTTATATACTATAGTTAAGTTGTAATCACCAAGAATGTTGTCCGCCAAGGGGATGGAAGTAAACCAATTGTAGATTGTCAAATTACATCCTTTTTTCGTGAATGTATTCTGTCAGTTTCTTTACGCAAAAATTACGCGTTTCTTTACGCAATCTCACATCGTTATAACTTTAACACCATATTTTTAGGTTTTGATGAAATATAGATTCTAAAATGGCAATTGCCTCAAAACCCCAACATTTGTTTGTCAATTGTACAATAACTATGAGGAGTATAGTACAAGGTCCGGCAGGGAGGCATGGTGTTTTTGAAACGACTGTTACGCGCGGCAGTGTCGAGCGAATGTTTTCAGGATGGTTGATATCTACTCGTTCCGGGATACCATCTCAGTAACCATGGAGCCGTAGTCTGTGGCACATAGCGCGTTTATTTACAACACTTTTATTGAAACTAGTCGTTCTGTTATGCTCACACAGCAACGATTTCGAAATCATTTTAACGTTGGTCGGCATGGTCGCGTTCCAAAACGCGATACCATTATGATGTGGGTGAACAAATTACAAACAACAGGATCGTTGACTGTACGGGGAGGAGATCGAACAGTACGAACCCCGAAAAACATTGAAAGAGTGCGACAAGCTGTGGAAACCAGCCCTAGCCGTTCAGCTGTACGTCACGGTCGCGCTCTTAGAATATCAGACAGGTCAGTTCGCAGAATCTTACATTTGGACCTTTATTTCCATCCGTATAAAATATGGTTGTCCAAAAATTGTAACAAAATAACTTTGTGAGACGGCGTAGACTCGCAGAAAGGATGTTGGAATTGCTGGACGGCAACATCGTTTAGTTCCATTAGGCCCATTTTCATGTATCTGGGATGATAAACAAACAGAATTTTCGATACTGGGCATCCGAAAACCCTCGAGAACTACATGATCAACCTTTGCACTTCGAGAGAATATATAGAGAGTTCTTCGAGAGTTATATTTGGTGTGCCGTATCTCGATCTTGCATTATTGGACCGTATTTTTTTCATAAAAACGGACGAACAGTGTCTGTTAACACAGATCGCTATCTCGCACTATCTAACACTATCTTGCGATGTTGCGTGATTATTTTCTGCCAGAACTAAAAAGACGACGCATTAACCTCAACATACTTTGGTTCCAACAAGATGGGGTGACTTGCCATACGTCAGGAACAATAATGGCCTTTTTAAGGGAACATTTTCCTGCACCCCTTATATCGTTGCGTGGGAATGTGGAATGGCCAGCTTGTGACTACTTTTTATGGGGCTACGTAAAATCCAAAGCTTACATGGACAAACCGCGGACTCTTGAAGCTCTTTCCAAAACCATAATGCGCGAAGTTGAAAGGATTCTTCGTGCCATGCTCGAAAGGAATATGGACGATTTTGCTGCCCATCTATAAGAATGCTTCGACAAAAATGGACGCCACCTAACTGATGTGATTTTTCACAACTGACTGTGTTATGTATACTTTAATGGCAATATACTACTAATGTATAAAAGCAATACATTTTGATATTCGTTTAAAAATAAGAGTGTATCATTTTTTTTAAAAACACCATACCTCTCTGCCGTCTGTGTACAACTTAATAGGAATCTAAATCTTGTTTCACTCATTATGCATCGATATAATATCGTTCCACGTTTTGACCACATCTCTGCTGTAGTGAGATAGTTATCTTTTCTATATCCTGCTATATAAAACAATTCTATGAAAGCCAAAATCTCATCGATATCTATATCATTGACGAATCCACAATTAGTATTATATTTCTCCTTTTGTAGTTGTTATTCCATATTAATTTACAAGACAATAATGTCTATAATATCCGCACTGAAGAATAATAATTTTGGTCCTGGAACACGTAATACAATGTTTCATTTAGGTATCCAAGTACGGCATGAAAACTCAGTGCTCGAAATATGCTGATTTTTCCCTTTTATAACTTTTTCTGGAAACTGTTGTTCTCTTCTCCACTTTCTTCTTTCTTCTAAGTTGGTGCTCTCTCTAGCGGACTCTATTGAAACATTGTCTTCGTAGTGAGTGCCGTTATTATCCGAATCAGGTCCATTATATATCATTCTATTGTAAAAGAGTTTCCTCAAAATTTGTATCATCCCATCTAAAAAATTACGTTATTTCTGATTTGTTAAATAAAATTAAATTACAGTCAATACTTACCTGGAGTTACTCGTCACCCCAAATACAAAATTACTAAAACTATTTTACTGAACAAACACGTGTGACCAACAACACATACACTCTAATCTTAAATAGACATAGCGAAATCGGCGTTGTTGCCAATTCATTCATAAAAGAGTTACAACATATTTAAATTTCTTCTGGGGTTACTCATAACCCACTAAGCATTCTGGGGTTAAATATTATAAACGGTTGCCCAATAAGAGTGTCAGAACGAAGTGGGGCACAATAATAATTACATGTGACAATCCAGAAATTGGCATTGTATCTTGAAAAGAATGCTTTCTGGAGGCCCAATGTTCGATTTCTCTTTCACACATATTGAGTGGTATATTTTCAATGGTGATGTGAATGTTTCGTTTAAGGTCAAGATTTGTTAGGGATTTATTTATGTAAACTATAGATTTAACATAACCTTATAAAAAAGAATTCAAGGGCGTGAGATCTTGGTAGCCAGTTGACATCACCATTTCGCGGAATACCGCGCCCAGAAAACTTTTCTTGCTCTAAATTGATTGCCTGGGCAGATATGGAACAATTCGCGCCTAAAAAATTACCGGACTAGCACTAGTAGTTTTTATTATGCCGCATTGAAATTCTGATACTCTTATTGGAGAACCAAGTCGTTATCTATTGTTATTATTACGGATCTACTTAACAAAACATTATTGAACATACGGAATGAAACAGTAGACTCGAAGAGATTTAGAACAAAACATCAAACCACCTTTTAAATTTCTTAGCATCATCAGGAGATTATTTAATCTGATTAAAAATAATCTCCTGATGATGCTAATATGGTTAGCGAAATGCGCGTCGGGAATTAAAAAAAAAAAGATTTGGTGTTTAATGGTAAATGTCTTCGATTTTAGATCCAAAAGTGATAAGTGGTTTATAAAATCTGATGGCAGAGCAAACTTTAAATACAATGAAGAGCTAAGCTAATCAGTAAAAGTTCTAACTCTAGAAAACTTCCAGAAAATAACCGAAATTCTTTGAAAATATTTTATAAGTCTGCCAAACTCCCAGAGAATATCACCGGTATGCTTAACGCTAGTATGAGATACATTGTATCTCGTTTTAGTGATGTTAGTTTATTTTTTTGGTAGAATAATACTATAGTGCCTGAACTAACCCCCGTATTTACCTGATTTAAGTCCGTGAGACTTTTAGCTCTTTCTAAAATTCAAAATGTCAAAGAACGAAGGCAATAACAGAAGGTATCGATCGCAGTTCGAGAGCTCCTTCCCAAAAATAAGTAAAAGGAGTGTTTGAAAATATTTTAGTATCGCTTTTTTAGGAACAGTGATTTCTTTTAAAATAAATCTGTTCGTTCCATATTATGATGATAACACCAACGTCTGTTAGAAATATCTTCAAACCATTCGTTATAACAGGTCTTTTAAATTGAGAGGTTTTTTTTTAATTCTTGAATAAAATACAGATGGCGTTGTGAATTTGCCTGGGTCTAGTCTCATTGCAGAAGTATAATGTGTGGTATTTATAAAAATGCAGTCGTACACAGTACAACAACGCGTTAAAATTGTTAAATTATTTTAGAAAAGTACAGTGATATTTACTGTTTGTGCAGTCGTCCATCTGAAAGCACTATCAATTGAATTGTTCAAAATTTTTAAGAAATTGGTTCGGTGAAAGATAAAAGAAGAGCAATATATACTCGTAGTGATCGTGCACAAGAGCATATTAATTTGGTTCGTGAAAATGTTGCTGAAGTCCCAGAAATTTCCATTAGTCGATGTTCACAACAATTTGGACTCAGTAAATTTGGACTCACTGAATGTGAATCTACAACATGGTTTATTTTACGAAAGGATTTGGCTCTGAAGACATATAAGGTTCAAATAACATAGGAACTATAGCCACTAGATCATTCAAAACCAAAGAACAAACAGATAATTTTTTGTAAAAAATCATCTTTTCAGATGAAGCAGATGTTAATAAACAAAATTGCCACATTTTGGGGTAAGGAAAATCCACGATTGATTCATGGGAGACCTTTACATCCTAAACGAGTCACTGTTTGGTGTGTATTATGCTATTTCTTTCTCTGTAATTGTGAATGGTGTTCGATATCGTGACATGAGAACTGGATGGAGAGCTGGAACTTTGTGGACTGAATTGAATAATATTGATCTGGAGGATATGTGGTTACAACACAACAGGATGGCGTTACAACTCACTCTACTAATGAAACAATTGATCTATTGAAAGAAATAAATGCAAATTATGTATTTCAATCAAGGATTAAAAGAACCGTTCAATTTGAAAGATCCTTGATGTGTTGGGTACAACTAAAAATGGCAATGATCCCATCAGTAACCTCTTCTATTGTGGAAACAAAATATTCCAATAGTCCTCAATATAATTCGCGGCCTTTTTTACCACCTTTAATATTTATTTATGAAAATGGTAACATAAATTTAATCTTTGAAGCGCTCTCCCTCACATTCTATTCACTTTCGTCGCCGTTTAGGTTACTACCGAATCTCATATCGAAAAAAACCAGGTGGGTTTGATATGATGGCGTCATTAAAACTTTTTTCGACTTGTTCAAGATATGTGAAGTGACTACCAAGCAGATGATATTACAGGGATCAGAAGAGATGAAAATCTAAAGGGGTCTAGTCTGGAGGATAGGATGGGTGCGGTAGAATCTTCCAGACCGACTCAGCGATCGTTGCCAGAGTTCTTTTTGCTATACACATATGTGTCCGTGCGTTGTCTTGAATCATATTAACTGTCCGTCTTCTCTTGCTCATATAAGGCCTTGTTTCCTCCAAAATGTCACTAATACTTCGGCTTTTCACTTTTCCTTAAAAATTCAAGTTGTTGTTGAGAACGGTTTGCAGTATCCGTTTAATCAGACTAAAACAACACATAATGTACGGCGCCCGACTAATCCCAACATACAGAGCGGTGCAAAAGTAGGTAATACAGTTTTTGTTATGGATAAATGTTGCTAAAATTACCAGCCATAATTGTTTGAAAAAAATCAGAAATATAAAATGCAAAACAATAAAATATCAAATATTAATAAAACATTATAAAGTTATAGTAAGTAAAATTTAATGGAGGTCGCATTATAAAGTTATAGTATAGCATAGTATGGTAAATAATAAAAAAGTGTGTATAACTCCTATAACTTTATATCTACTGTTTACTCAGCAATACCTTCTTGGTGTTTAGTTTGCCTTCTTGGTGTTAGTTGATAGCTTAGTAGCATTAACCCACGAATTTTACCTCTTGGAATTATCGTAGGGGTCCACTTTTAATCACAGGTCGCAATCTTATGCGGGATCAATGACACAACAATATCAAAGTGTCTCTTATTATTTGCTGTGAGTTCGTCGTGGACACAATGACTCTTCTGAATTTTCCTGACAAGGGTTTTCTTCCAATAGTGCTTCCAATTTTTTGCTATTTCTGATGTTCTGCACCATCTAAATCAATGTTTCCAGATAGGCATATCTGGAACTACTTCTTACAACATTATCTCCTCCTGAACTTACGCAGAATTTTTTCAGCCGAAAAATGAAAAGAAGATAGGGCCTCAAATACTGCTTTTTGGACGACGTTGTATCTACAACTCATTTTTTAAGTTATGTTTGCAGAAAGCATGTATGTTATACCTCATTTTGAAGCTGCCAGGTGTAGCTTTAAAATTACTATATAACTGGAAACAAATTAGGTTCGAATAGGTTCTGTAATGGATGAAACATAGGGGCCGAGAATTAAAATTGTGTTTTAGAAACTTTTAAATTTCCAAGAGTTTTGAAGAACTCTATTCAGATAAGCCTCCATTTTCATTCCAGAAATGTATTAATGAGTCTCAGTAGACAGTCAATATATAGTCACTCAGTATATAGTTTTTCTTGCTTATATTTTCTTTTATGCGGTTTCCTGCTGTATTTACTGTACTTTTATTTTAATATGAAAAATCTGAGAAATATTTCCTATATAGATTTTTATTGTTCAGTCACTTGCACCCTTGTTCCACATAAAACATGTTACAACCAAAAACAATAACGACGTGTTTCGATATTTCCAAGCCCTACACGAAAAATATTAAAATGAACTTCCAAAATATTAGCAACCAGAACACGCTATTCGATGTACCTCTCTCCCTACCAACAAATTTATTTTATTGGATTTTTTTTATCCTGACTAGATTGAAAAATATATATCGAACCTATTTCACTTACAGCTCTGTCACTTGTTATTTTATTGAGATTTTTTGGTGCGTTTTCGCTTTGGATTTGGGACAATACATTATATTTCATGTTGAGACTAATGACTTTCGAAAATTTTTCTGTTAGGTAATGTACGTGATGCATAAGGATGTATAGGTTCGTAGTTGTATGACACCAAACCTACCACTGTAGTAAACATTGCAAATAATGTTGAACATTTTATTAACTTTAATTCTGAATCGGTTTGAAATAATAAATATATATATATATATATATATATATATATATATATATATATATATATATATATATATATATATATATATATGTATGTATATATATATATATATATATATATATATATATATATATATATATATGTATATATATATATATATATATATATATATATATATATATATATATATATATATATATATGTATGTATGTATATATATGTATATAATCAAACTAGAACCAACTGGTCACGACTCTACACTCAATAGAATGAGAGAATAGACGATGTGGCAGAATTGGATTCCTCATCAATCGAAAGTTTTAAGACAGTGCAGTAAAATTTGAAAGTATATTTCACCGACTAACCCAATGCATCATTCAACTAAATAAAAAGTTTAAGCTTCAAATCGTCCAAGCTTATGTACCAACTATAAGCTATAGCAATGAAGAAATTGAAGAATTTTATGATAATGTGGCCCAATTTCTAGACAAGGAGAAGTCTAGGTACAAAATCCTGATGGGTGACATTAATGCCAGAATCGGAACTGCAAGAACTGAAAAAGTGCAACTGTGAAAACGCAACTGGCGTATATGGTAGATTGGTTGACTTTGCTGAAGGACAATAACTCTATATTATGAATTCGTTTTATAAGAAAAAGATCAGCAGGAAATCTATATGAAAAAGTCCATCTGGACTTACAAGTGAAATTGATTACATCATGTCAAACGATAAAACAATATTTCGCAATTGTACTATCCTTAACCATTTTAATGTTGGAAGTGACCACCGAATGGTATGAGCAAAGATTAGGATAAACTGCCAAAAAGAGCGCAGAAGATTGATAAGATCAAAAAGGGACAAAGTGGATTCTGGGAAGCTGCTGGGGAAGAGCAGGGATTTTGAAATTGCTTTGTCGATACGCTTTACTATGTTGCAAGACCCAGAGATGGAATGTACAGATCAATATGAAGAAATAGACAACATTGTGGTTGAAATAGGTACTTCAATAGCACCAGAAGATAAATATTTTAAACAGTCAAAAATCTCCAATGGGACCATTTTAATGAAAAAACGACGGACAAGGAAGAATGCAGACAGCTCTTTTTGCAGAGTCTAGTACCTTGAGTTTTGCAAAACTATAAAGAAACCCATTCGAAAAGAAATGCGCCGATTCAACATGCATGGAAACATCAAGATCACCATCCATAACATCAAAAAACATATGCCTTCCAATTGAAGGGATGGGTGGGGTTCGTCTCCAGTCAAGTAACGGACAAAATGCTCATTTAGGCGGAGACGCAGGTTGTTATGTGTTCCACTGAGATTGTAGAACCCAGCAGTTGGGTGTATGACACTCAGTTACTGTTGTCTCATTGGACGCAGTCCAAAGAAATCTGACACTGCATATATACGCCATCCGTTGCCATATTGCTGATGGCTGATGTTGAGTATGACTTTTAATTAAAAAAATGTTTTAACAATGCGCATTTTAATTATCATTATAGCTTTTCGATTGGGAATTTTGTAGCTTTGCACCCTATTAAATTGCAATAGCTATTAAGGAATCCCCATTATCCAATGTCTAATAAATACAAAATATTAGATGAACTACCAGAGGAATTAACGCAGACTGAATCAGGAAATTCTAAAATCAGAGAAGCCAAAGTACTACCAATAGTAGTCACCAGCGAGTAGGATTACAAGGACTTTAAGCTTGCAATCGGAACTACGTTAAACAAAAAAAAATATTTCATGAAATACACATCACGAAGCGTGAGGTTATACTTTAAAACTAGGGCGCGATTCAAGTCATCAAAGAAGTAATGGAACACTATATGTAAAGTAACCGATCACTCAAACAAAACGTGTTATCGATCCTGCATAAGTAAAATCCAAACTAAAAAGAACCTGCAATTACTTAATCAAGTGAGAGACGTATCACAAAAATTCACGAACGAATAAAAATCGACGAATTTATCCAATCTTCTTCTTGAGTGCCAGTCCTAAAGCCTCAGGTGTCCGTCAAAATCAGCAAAAGAGATGCACTATTACTCAAGCTAGATATACCAAAATGTAATCAACAAGAAAACAGATCGTGCTGAGAGACAAAGATTGGGTATGCCCTGATTACTGCGTTGATGTTTTTGACGTATGTATTTAGTAGTCTAGTTTCATTTATTACGTTTTATTATTCTGATTTAGCCTAAAGGCATTCGCACTTCCTCTAAAGGAAACATTAACTTTTCCCAGATATCTTAGACATCAGAATGATTACTCTGAATGAAGCTCTGTGGTGGCCCTTTCAACCTTTTCGGGCCACTTGGTTGTAGTGATGACGGTGTATGTCTTTGGTTTCCTATTGTTATCCAATAACTTTAGAACCGTTCGAGCTGTTCCAAGCAATACAGCCTTCTGCATGGGGCTAAAAAGGAGATCGTTTAGGCCCAATGTTTTAATATTCCTCACCAGGTTCTTTGGGATGATTCCATTTGACGGATTAATAATAATAGTAAAGCAATTTCTGGCAGGTATAACATGGTCTTGTATTGCTAGTAGGGAACCCGTCTTCGGAAACATCTGTCCAACAGTCAGCCAGTAGTTCTACGCTAATATGTCGACTTGTTCGTGAGTGACCTCATTCAAATCTCTCCCATGCAAAAGTGTTTCTCTCCATGGTTGTAGTTTCTCAAGTTCTGTTTTTGCATAGACTTGGACTTGATCTTCGTTTAATTACCGTGGTGTTGATCCATCAGGCTGGCGTACAGCTTTATGTAGCATAGACGTTTCCGCATTCTTCATTCCAACACATTTCCACAGATTTCCTATATTAATATTTTTATCTAATAATATTATTGTTTATATATTTATATTATTCTTCTGTTAAATGTTCTTTACAAAAACACATTGTAAATACAGTCTAATTCTTCTCACGCGACCTCACATGTAATGTAGTTATACCCCACCACTGAAGGGTTAAAAACCTTTGAAATCGTTTCCATAAACCTGTTCATGTTTTGCAAAAGTTTCTGTCGCACTGTATCCAAGTTAGAAATAAAACTTGGTAGCGCACCGTTACTCGAAATTGTTTTCACACATTTTCAGAACACACTAGAAAAATTCGATTCACGAAAAGAATTGCTACATAGCACCAGGTGATTCCAGGGAGTTGAAATTGACACTGAAGATCCATCAGATGTTGGCCTACCTCCCATTCTTATAGAAAGATAATATTGTTGCCAGATTGGACGCTACCACGCCAACCTCATTACTTTATCTACACACCTCATGCACCTCTTGTTTCTTGTCACCGTTGATTGTGTATATCCTCAAATTTACACTGTAATTTTTTTTTACTAATTTTAATTACATTTCGTTATCATTCCATCGCTATCGCTAAGTTGTACAAGAACCAAATTAACTGTAACATCTTGATCTGACTTAAATCCAAACCGAAACGAGACATTATCAATTAACCTTCTGAATTATGATTTAATAAATATAATTATCTTCCTATCTAATATCTAGGGGTGCAACGTCACACATGTAAACATTAATTTGAATCTGAGGTGATGCGGCTGAGGTAATATATCCTTCAGCGTGACAACCGCTACTTCTGAATATTCAGCTGAAATTTGCTCGGTTGTACGCCTGTTAATATTGCTGAAGCGAACTGAATGTAATGGGAAATATTCATGTTATTGTCGACAATAAATTTAAAAATTAGTAATCCTAATACAAACGTAATGGTATTGATATGAATATCGATTAACCCCTCAGAACCTGAAACTCTTTATATTTTTTGAAAAATATTATGTGCAACGTTAGAAAACATCGAAATAATAAAAAAAGTTGTTCCAACGAAAAATATTTATGTAGGGTGAATATAGGGTATGTCTAAATATTCATACACTAGGTTCTAATAGAACTTTTATTGAACATTTTTTAATATCGTAACAGTAATAGGAATCTAATTATAAGCAAAATACAAAATTAAAACTTCTTTTAGCGTTATTGATTGATTTGTCCGTTACTTTGTGATAGTTCATTTTTTTAAAAATGAATAAAACAATTTTTTACTTTGTTATCTATCACTTTTATTTTTAAACAAAATTTGTGTGACTATAGTTTCGTAAAACGACTTTAATCACCATATAGATTAGTGTTTGAGAATGTAAAGTCGTTTTACGAAACTATAGTCACAAATTTTGTTTAAAAATAAAAGTGATAGATAACAAAGTAAAAAATTCCTTTTTTTTAGCGTGTATGATAAGCGTTAAAACAATCGATATTAAGTCCAACATTACATTTGCATAATGTTTCGTACTCCATTGTCGATAATTCTGATAAAATATGAATTTGTTTTGTTGAAACAGCAAAAGTTAGTCCGTTTTTCACTATATTAAAGTTAAATTTTACAATTGTGAAGTTAAAACACTTATTAATTACGAACTTTAAGGAATTTAAATGGGTTCTACCAAATTTTAACGAACTTTAAGGAATTTTAACGAATTTTAAGGAATTGTAAGAGATCTTAACAAAATAACAAATTTTAGCGAACGTTAACGAATTTATTACCAAAGCAATCAAACGGTCACCATATGTAATTGCTAAACTTTTGAAAGAATCATATGTGACCCAATCCAAAAACAACCAAAAAAGAATGGCCGTCCAAGATAAACGAATAAAAATATTTTTGTTCTGCGCTGTTATTATTACTAGTATAAAAACCCATTTCTTACGTGATAATAGGGAGTGATTTATAAAGTCTATATAATTTTTTTTCTATTCTTCGCGACCTTGAGAAATTGTTTATTTTACTTTTTCATTTTGGAAGAGTGTTTTCACATTCCATTAGCCAAATTTATGTTTGCTTTGCTTCTAATTTTTAATTTCTAGTTTTTTACTGCTAGTGTTGCAATTTTAATTTCCTTTTGCGAGTCTATAGTCTGTGCCATTATATGGTTTCTTTTCCTCTTTGTATTTGGTAGATTTTTGTTGCAGTTGTTGCCTGAGTTATTCTTGAGCCTTGCCATATTTTCCTTCTCCATAAAAATGAGTTTACCTTTCGTCAGGCGATCTTTCACTAAATATTTGTCATAATGCTTTATCAGGACTTTTTTTTTCAATTCTTTCTTTCACTCTACAGCATTTTTAAAGTACTCCTCCTCCATCCATATTTCATTGCATTTATATGTTAATTTCCTCTTAGTATTTTGTTTCATAATCCAGTTGTTATTTCTACGAATATTAGTCTTTATTATGAAGTTTTTTTATCAATTCTTTCGACATCCTGTGTATCTATTTTCTTATTCATTTTGATTCCAGTAGAAATCGTTCGCCTTACTTTTTTCAACAGCTTTACCTCAGTTTCTCTTTCTTCTTCTAGTTACCATATGTGATCAGATTGATCTTGCAAACATTTGTATCTAATTGATCGATTCTGTTTGCCTGTTCTTCTGTTCGCTTTAAAAATGTTTTGATTTCCGATTTTTGAATCTTTTCTAAGCTACTTTCCAGCCCAGCATACTTACCAGTCTATTAAACTTTTTTAACTATAATTAAAAAAAAATATATTTCGTTTAGTCCTTCAAGAGTTTTGTTATTAGATATATAAATTGGTGCTAAAGAATATTTTTCTAGTCAACTTCTAGGATAAAATACCCTCTACCTGTTGTTGACATAATGCAAATTATAAGTAAAAATATGTAGGCAAGTCCTGGCATGGCTTAAATTTAATACTTGCCAGGCCAACTGTTGATTTGGTGATTTGTTTATCGTTTTCAGTGGTTGTTTTTTTTGCTGCTAAAGTCGACCGTCGTTCACTGTTTCACCGAACTGCAACGTCTATATTGCATTAAATGGTTTAATTGACTGCAAATATATCTCTGTTCTATTTTTTTTTAGATTGAAACAACGTATTTTCATTATTAATGATGATAATAGAGGGTTTTCAAATAAGAGGGTGTATTTTTTTTATTATTGTGGTGTATTATTTTGTATTTTCAATGATGGTCGGAATATTTCTTTTAAGCTCAAGAATTGTTTAGGTTTATTTCTGTAAACTATAAATTTAACATAACACCACAAAAAATAATCCAAGGACATGAGATCGTATGATCTTGGTGGCCAGTTCACATTACCACTGCGCGAAATAACGCGGCTAGGACAGTTTTCTTGGAGCAAATCGATTGTCTGGTTAGATATATGACAAATTACAAGACATTAATAGTAACACGATTTCAATCATCGTCTTCGATAAAATAAGGCCCTATCACTCCTTTAGCTCAAAAACCGCATCAAACAGCGCCTTTCTGATAATCAAAATGTAACCACTGAATCAGATGAGGATTTCCATCGGCCCAAATTCTGCAGTTATGTTTTTCACAAACCCATTAAACCAGAAGTACGTTTCGTCCAAAAAGATTATTTTTCCCCAAAGTGAAGGTTGTCTTTGTTATTACACGATAACTGAGAGTAACCAGAATCGCATCAAAAATAGCACGTACTAAAAGTAGTGAAGACGAATAAAAGACAAAATTACTTAAAATAGTAAATAAATAACTATTAAAACTTCTGGCTCTTAGTTAACACTCAACCCTACATTTATTATCTCTTGGTGATCCTCACTTGGATAGAATCACTGTTCGTAAAATGAAGAAATTGTCTTTAAGCCGGAGAATCGCCCATCTGCTTTGACTTAACTCCGTAAGCAGTGAATAGACAAGGAACCTCATAAATTTTGGATATTTCTGACGTCAAATATGCATTTAGCCGGGGAAACCAGTGAGACGCGTCAGGTTTATAAGGGAAGCTGTCGAAGGATTTTTCTTTTTCAGTAGCAAGAGAGAGGCATTCGCGCCTGTGTCGTCTTCCAGGATTTACATATTTTTATTTGCAACTGAAGGCGACGGCGCCGATGAAATGTTTATTTAGTGAGTTGGATAGTCTAAATAATGAAGCATTTCCTAGTTCCAAGGAATACTGACATACACATTATATCATTTCATATTATTAATATTGCTCAATCGATTAAATTAGCATTAAATCCCCAAAATATAATAAAAAAAAACAAACCGAACCCCTAAAGAGGTTTGAAATCATCGACAGGGGACATTGTTTACTGAGGGACGTGGGATAATTTATTTAATCGTTGGTAACCATCGCCCACGACAGTTCCACCTAAATAATTTCAACTTTAATTAATACGAAACAAGAGTCCATGTAGAAGCATTTAATTTGAAAACTGTGTAGATGTGATTCAGCCTCGTGCCCGGATAATTAATAACATTTTACAAGTTTCTGTTTATTTCTCATTTAGAATGGGAACTTTCTGACGATGCTTGAGTGTAAAATTTCCTTATCGGCTTTTCCTACCGTAACTTGTCACCAAATTAAGTAATTTCATATTCTTAATTAAATATAATATACTAGTGAATTAGTGCGTAGATTGTTCCGTGACTTTTTGCAGCAAGCTGATGGATCGATACCCTTTGGAAATTTGGTTTGCGATATTATCAAGTTGATCGAAGATATTGATGTTGATTCATGTAAAAACTTCAACAACCAATGTCGGAATGTGAAAGCAAGGATTTAATGATAGGAAAACATCTAGATGTTTTAAGCTCTTTTTGTTTTTGTAGACTTGTCTCTCTTCTTTAGCTGCCTTTTTTCATCTACTCTTAGAGAGTGCTGGATAAGTTGGTCAATTTTGAGCTACCTAACACTATTATCTTCTAATGACTTAGTAAATATAGTCCAAGTAGCAATTTTGATTCCTCCCCACGTTTTTTTGTGTATTTCGGGACTCCATTGTTCGATATTTTTTGTCTACTTATCGTAGTTCATCCTTATCTGTATTTCCTCGTTTCTGATGTGGTTTCTCAAGCTTAATTTCCAACAAAATTCTTTTAATACTTCTTTGGATTGCTCGCAATTTGTTTGGCGTTTCTATGTTAGGCGTCATGGTTTAAATTTTGTAAGTTGTAAGAAGTAAGCTATATTTGATATGAGAAATAAATTTACAAACAGCCGCCAAAATCATTCCAATTCTTTGTGTTATTTTATTTGTCTGTTCTTGTTTACCTAGTCGATTGTATATCTGAGCACTCACTGGCGGCTCTGAGCACTCGCTGACCCCGCAATGTGGGGGGGTCCACAGTTCTGGCGGGCTCGACAAGGGTCCAAAACGAAAAAAGAAATAACATTTTATATTTAATAACTACACTAATTGAATTTTAAACGTTGCATACGTTTTCCATAGCATTTTAAGCATTGCAACGTTCGACATAGAATACTGTTTAAACTAAAGCGTGTTAAGCAATTTACTAGAAAAATACCTAAAAAAAGTGGATGGGTCACTGGTTTTAAAGATTGGCAGAGTTTATCTAAAAAATAACAACACATGCCAAATCTGATCATCTTTTGGCGTGTATAACTTGGAAACTAACATCAGTGGGAAGAGACAAAAAGATTAGATGGTACTATGGATTCAGAAAAAAAATGAGAGAAATGGAATCTGATATATATATATATATATATATATATATATATATATATATATATATATATATATATATATATATATATATATATATATATATATATATATATACAAACGCCAAACAAATCTAAAGAATTTTGTTGGGAATTAAGCTTGAGAAACCACATTAAAAACGAGGAAATACGGAAAAGGATGAAATACGATAAGTAGTCACAAAATATCGAACAATGGAGTCCCGGAATACACAAAAACACGAGGAGGGGGGCATCAGAATTGCTACTTGGACTATATTTAATGTCATAAGAAGATAATAGTGTTAGCTAGCTCAAAATTGAGGAACTTATCTAGCACTATCCAAGAATGGATGAAAAAAAGCTGCTAAAGAAGGACAAACAAATTTACAGAATTATTGTTATTAGAAAACAATTTTACAATTAAAACAAAAACAAAAGGACCTTAAAACATCTACATGTTTTCCCATCATTAAATTCTTCGACATTGACATCAATATTTTCGATCAACTTGATAATATCGCAAAACAATTCTCCAAAGGGTATCAAACAACCTACGGGGAAACAACCTACGCAATAATTCACTAGCATGTTATATTTAATTAAGAATATTAAATTACTTAATTTGATAACAAGTTACGGTAGGAAAAGCCGAAGAGGAAATTTTACACTCAAGCATCGTCAGAAAGTTCCCATTCTAAATGAGAAATAAACAGAAACTTGTAAAATGTTATTAATTAAACGGACACGAGGCTGAATCACATCTACACAGTTTTCAAATTAAATCCTTCTACATGGACTCTTGTTTCGTATTAATTAAAGTTGAAATTATTTAGGTGGAATTGTCGTGGGTGATGGTTACCAACGATTAAATAAATTATCCCACGTCCCTTAGTAAACAATGTCGCCCTGTCGATGATTTCAAAGCTCTTTAGGGGTTCATTTTTTTATCATATTTTACAGTTTTAAGTCTAATTTAAGTCTAAATTTTAGCCCGATTTAAGCCTATATTTGAAAGTAATCTACTGCTTTGATAATTATATTGAACGACTAGACGCGAATATTTTTATATGTCGTAGAAAATCTTCTTTTTCTTCATCATTCGCGCAAGTATCATTCTGCCATTTTATATTGACGCGCTAAAAGAACGAATTGAAACTCTTCGAATCTTCGATGTGAAACACTAAACTCGGAGAGATTAGCAGCTAAACACCAAATCACTTTTTTATATTTCAGAACACGCGTTTCACTAACCATGTTAGCATCATTATATGATTCACTTTCTATTTTCCTTCCTTTTACTTCTATTTTCTTAAAATTGTATTGTGTATGAGAATATCACGATATATTTGTCATTTCCGGAGAAGTTGTTACCAACCAGATTAGAAATATACCAATACTTTTTCAAGGTGTTCGGGAAAATGGATTAGAACTATGCCAAACTTGG
Source organism: Cosmopolites sordidus (assembly GCA_031761425.1). Classification (NCBI taxonomy): domain Eukaryota; kingdom Metazoa; phylum Arthropoda; class Insecta; order Coleoptera; family Curculionidae; genus Cosmopolites; species Cosmopolites sordidus. The sequence continues at coordinate 42,503 of JARFXV010001443.1, read as the reverse complement.
ATAGACTCAAATGGTGGACATTTTGAACATTTTGTTGCCGTATACAGACCGTTTTATTTACAAGCAAGATCGGGGAAGTTCTTTACAAGCGATGTGGTATTTTCCCTTTCTTTCCGACTGAGCACGGGAGTCGAGCGCGTTACTACGTTGGTCACGGCTCGTCGCCTTAGCCACTGAGATAAAGCAGCCGAATCGCTTTTCGAGATATTTAAAAAGTTATCTGGTGCTTAGTGGTAAATATCGTTTATATCGAGTTTAATTTATGAACAAATAGATAATGAAATACTGCACGTATGGCACAAAGAGTGGAGGACTTTCCAGAAACAGTTGGGAATTTCTCCATGCAGTTATGCCGAATTTTGAAAAGAAACTCGCATATATTTCCTTATAGGATTCAAGTTCTTCAAGACCCATTGCGTACGGAAAATAATAATCGATTGGAATACGTTGTAATGGGCATTTTTAAAGGAAAAAATTTACATAAATAATCTCCAAACCATGCAGCAATTCAAGGGCAATATCGGTACAGAAATCGTGGCAGATATGTTGGCAAACATTGTGCTGGAAAGGGCATCAAGTTGCATTGCTTCTCATATTTGATATACATAATTCTCAAAACTTTCGTCTTTTAATATTTTTTTTATTTCGTCTTTGAATATTGTGTTAATTACACAATATTCAAATAGAATAGAATAGTAGAAAGTCTTAATTAGCCTGGTCATCTTATTACCCTGTTATGCCATTCTACTTATTTTATTGCTCCATTCTTTTTTCTCGTGCAGTCCATTCGTCTATATTTTCTACGTTACATTTCCTTCTAACTTTGTCCATTGTAATTCAATTCATCAAGGTGTTTCCTGTAATTCTTAATATTCTTATCTCTGCCATTTCCAACACCTTGTGTCAAGTCTTGTTTCTTGTTTCTGATGTATATGTCATTATTGATCTTATGGAGGCTTTATAGATCTTTGCTTCAATCTTCGTCCTGATGTGTTTATTTCTGGCGATTGTATAACTTAGATATCCTGTCACTTTATTAGCTTCCTGTATTTGGTATTTGACTTCTTTTTTACATCTCGGTAACTGGGTAACGTGATGCCTAAGTTTTTCGTTTCCATTAGTTTTTATACTCGTGCCATCAATTTTGATCGACCGTTTGATTGCTTTCGTAATAAATTCGTTAAAATTTGTTAACATCCCTTAACGTTCGTCAGAATTCATTAAAATTCGGTTGTGGTTTATTAAGATTTGTGAAAATTTGTTAAAATTTCATAAAATTCGTTCAAATTCTTAAAATTCGTTAGAATCCATTTAAATTCGTTAAAATTATGTTCGTTAAAGTAATTCATAAGTGTTTGAGCTTCATAACTGTAAAATAAAACTTTAATATAGAGAAAAACTGACTAACTGTTACTGTATCAGCAAAACAAATATATATTTTATCAGAGTTATCGGCACTGAAGTACGAAATATTATGCGAAAATAAATTATTTAAGAAGATAAAAAGCAATAAAATGATCTGGTTATTTCATAAACAAACTGTTTTAAGATCAGTTAATGTTGTAGGTTAAGTTTAGTAAATTAATATTAGCATATTATGTATATACAGGGTGTCCCGCATCTTGACATTAAGCGGATGCCGGATAAAAGGCTAGGTTAGACCAGTTCTTGCAAAGATAGCAAAATAAAATCTTGAAATCAATACATCCATTCTTCAATGGAACATTATTGGTTTTTATAAAAAGTCCGAAGAACTGAAATTGATCAGTTCAAATTTTAAGCTTGCCATAATCTTATTACAAGAAACAAACTTCAATGAATCGTCTCGTTCCAGCTTCAAAAATTATAACATAATAATAAAAAATAGGGAACAAGCCTTACCATCATCGGATGGAGTCGCTATCTTGGCATATGAGTCTTTAGACTTCTCCACCATTAAAATAGATTCAAGTCTGGAAGTTGTTGCAACCTCTACTTACCCGCTAAAGAAAGTTTTCATTTGCAATGTGTAATTCCTTCATCCACTCCCTTTTCTCTGCAAGATCTAAATAATATCTTAACTAAACTCCCTTCTTCTTAATTTATATGCGGATACTATAATTATCATAATATTATGTGGGGCTTCTTCAAAACAGATATCAGAGGATCTATACTGCAGGACTTCTTAATATCCAATAACATTTCGCTCCTAAATCTTCCAGCTCATACACATGTATATTTATCTGCCCTATCCTTCTCATCCTTAGACCTTTCCTTATGCTTTCCAGACCTTTACCATATTTTGCAATGGGACATCATGGAGGATTTATATGGTAGTGACCATTTCCCAATCAAAATCTCCCCTATTGGATGGCACGACTAACTAAACTGCTCAGAAAAACCTAAAACTTCTTCAAAGCAGACTGGTCCAAATTTCGTGATGACTTCATTCTTCCTAATTTAGAATCCCTTGATGAGGATCTAGCAATAGAATCCTTTGTTTTCCTAATCATATCTGCGGCAAATACCAGCATCCCTCATCGTCAAATATTTCGTCATAAATCTCCAATCCCTTGGTGGAATGATGAATGCAAGTCTGCAATCAGAGAGAGAATCTCTTTATCTTGCTCTATCCTGGAAAATCTCATCCACTGCAAAAGATGCCGTGCAAAAGCTGGGAGGACGATTTTAAATGCTAAGAGAACTTCCGGGGCTGACTACGTCAGTTCCATAAATACAACCCTTAGTAGCGGCAATTTTTGGCAAAAAATTAAAAGATTCCGAGGTAGACCTCTCCAACCAATTCAAGATTTAATTAGTGACAACAAGTGGATCTCCAACAGAGTCGAAATTGTAAATTACTTTGCAAAATTCTTTTTTGAAGTATCGGGTGACGATTACATAAGTTTTTCTCACCGAAATCAGAGGTCCTCTCAAATTATAAATGTTGACGTTGATGACTCTCCCCTACAGCATTACAATCTCCTTTTAGTCTTGACAAACTTATATATTCTCTCTCTAGAAGCAAAAACTGTGCACCGGACCCTGATTCTAATTTAATCCTCATGATTCGCAATCTTCCTCAAGCAGCATTAAAAAAGCTACTGGATCTATATAACAAATATTGGAGCAGAGCCTTCTGCTTATAGCTATAGACCAATCTCGTTAACAGATCATCTAGGCAAAATCTTCGAAATAATGGTCAATAATCGCCTTAAATGGTACAGAATTTCATCATTTACTAGATCCACATCAACTAAGCTTCAGACAATCAAGATCCACCCTAGATCATCTTATGGCGTTTCACAATGATATCTAGACCACCCTTCAGAGGAAAAATCACCTAGTCGCGGCCTTTTTAGATATCTCCAGTGCTTTCGATATGGAGACCCACCATCTTGGACACCCTACATAAGTAGAGTTAGAGAGGACGGCTTTCCAAATTTATTTCCAATTTCCTCGCTGGTAGATTATTCGCAGTCAGGATTGATGGACATATAACTGACCCAATTCCCACTACTATGTTAAATGGTGTCCCTTAATGGCTCAGTACTAAACCCCACCCATTTTAACATAGCAATTAATAACAACCAAAGACATCTCAGCCCTACTATCTCGCATAGACTTTACGTTGATGATCTCATGCTATATTATTCTTCCCCCAATTCAAGAGTCTTCGAAAGAATCATTCAGTCAAATCTAACTTCTCTGAGAAAATGGTCCAATTCTACAGGTTTTTTTACTATCTACTGAAAAATCAACAATTGTTCATTTCTGCAGAAGGCGCAATTGTTCATGCTTACACGCCATCATTCTATCAAACAAGATTATCCCCACAGTTCGTAGGTATCACATTTGATTATACACTATCTTGGAAAGACCACATTCATTCTTTGAAGGCTAAATGTGCTCGGGATATGGGAATACTTAAGATGCTCTCAAACAATACTTGGGGTTCGGATCACCACTGTCTTCTTAAATTAGACAAGGTTATAATTAGATCCAAATTAGAGTATGACTGCATAATCTCCACAACAACTCCTAAATCTTACCTGCGCTTTTCGGATGTCATACAGAACACATCCTTAAGACTCATAACTGGAGCATTCTCCACCAGTCCAATCCCCAGCCTACATTGTATCATGAGTTTAGAGCTCTTATCCATCAGAAGAAACTACCTTCTCATAAAATATCGTACATACCTTTGGCAGAGACTATTCATTCCTGGCTATCAGACATTTTTCCATCCCCCTTCCCCCTTCCCCCTATCCTTTCTTTTCCATCTACTCTCAATTTGGCCCTTGACCCCAGAATCATTTTTCAACAACTATCAGTAGAGTCAAACTACAACTGCACGTCCCTGTTCCAATTCGTCCTACTTCTTCGCCTCCTTGGTTGCTACATCCCATTCAGGTTGACTTTTTTCTATTAAAATATGATAAAGAATCAACGAGTTTTTCCATATATTAATCCAATATAAACACCTTTCTCGAAACTCATTCCCCATGTCAATCAGTTTTTACAGATGAATCTAAGATGGACCAAGGAGTTGGCTGTGGCTTTGTTCACAATAGAACATCTTCAGGATTCAAACTGCTGGCTTCAACCAGTGTACTTACTGCTGAATTACTGGCTATAGAAAGGTGTCTCTTTTATATCAGATTAAACCCTGCAAATTCCTGGACTGTATTTTCTGATTCCAAAAATGCTCTATTTATGATCCAAAATCGCTTCATTTCCCATCCAGTTATTGCGCAAATTACAGATCTTGTAGAAGACATCATCTCTCAGGATTTTTCTCTTCTTTTCATTTAGTCATAAGGACATCAAAGGTAATAGGAAGCTGATCAGCTTCCAAAAATCTCAATACAGCATGGGCTACCATACATGCGCAGCTTCCACCCAAAAGACCATCTCTCTTTTGCAAAAACTTTCGCAAAAATCTCAATAGAATCGTATTGGGATGATCTTGAGAGACCTAACAAATTGCGAGTTCTTAAACCTTCATCAACCAGATTGGGACTCCTCCCGAGCGGTTGCTGGATAGAAAAGCCACATACAATCGACTAGGAAAACAAGAACAAACAAATGAAATAACAAAAAGGACTCGAATGACTTTGGCGGCTGTTTGTAAATTTATGTCTATCTTAGATCTAATAGATTTTGTCTTAGTGACTAATATTTTGTTTTTTTAGCTGTAATAAACTTTTTGCTGTTACGTTGAATTTCGTAGACTAATTTTTGTCGTCGTTTTCATTTCGAGGTATAAGCATTGCATCATCTGCGTAGCAGAGTATTTCTATTTATTTATTCCTTATTCTGTATTCTGCGGATTCATTGATTTTCTTCTAGACTTTATATATTATTAAATTAAATAATAAAGAGCTGATGGAATCTCCTTGCCTTATACTTGTTCTTATGTCCATTTGTTTGTGGATAGTCCATCTCTTATGGCTTATATATTGTTGTTTCTACAAATGTATTGAATTTGTTTTCAAATCAAAGGTATTTCTACTTGCTAATGTAACAGTAGAACTTAAAAACGACCTACGCAATAACCCAATCAAAATTATATTTAATTAAGAATACGAGATTGTTTAATTTAATAACAAGTTAACGAAAGAAAAATCGAGAAAATGAGACCAGTAAGGGGGGAAAGGGTAACAAAATTTAACTTTAAATATCGTCAGAAATTTCCAATCTAAATGGAGAATAAACAGAAACTCCTAAAGTGCCACGAATTAAACGGACACGGGACCGAATCACATCTACGCAGTTTCCAGATGAAATCCTTCTACATGGCTTATTGTTTCGTATTAATTAAAGTTAAATTATTCGCGTGGAGTTGTCGTGGGTGGCACATCCAAATAATTTATTTAATTATCATCAAATCCTTTGTAAACTATACCCGTCAATGATTTTAAAACTACTAACGGTTTTGATTAATGATTTTCGTTATTGATGTGTTTTTTATTTCAATAATTTTATTTTATTTTAAACATAATATTAATTAATAGTTAATAATTAATTAATATATCTAATATATTATTATTATTATTCACGTGTGGGCCCTGGTGGACCACGCGAAGTACAATTAGAGGCGTTTGTTGTTATTAGCCTTCCTTTGAGCCCATACTAATTTCAGTCTTTCGCTATGAGCTTTTTTCCTTTCGTCAGACCAAGTTGTTCCAGTCTTCCTACATTTTTCTGTCTGGCCAACCTTCCAAACGTTAACCTTGTGTCTGAAACAGCCTCTATCCTGAATTTCACTTTGTGTAATATTTGCTGATCTTAGGTCCTCTTTAATTGCCGCAATCCATTTAATTATTTCTACTTTAGCTCTACTCCTATTTTCATAAAATTCGACTATTTGTCTAGTTAGCCTACTCGGATTCATCCGTTTGATGTGTCCGTAAAACTTAAGTCTTCTTTTTCTCATATCGCTATGTATATCTGTGTATTGTTTGATTTCTTGGTTTTCTCGAAGTCGGTATGTTGTGCTATTTATTTGTTTGGGGCCTAGGATTTTTCTTATGATTTTTCTTTCCTTCTTTTCAATGTCCTCGATGTCCCTCTTTCTGTTCAAAATGAGTGTTTCTGCAGCATATAGACATTCTGGCTTAATAACCGTGTTGTAATGTCTCGGTTTTGTATTTTTAGATAGGCATTTTTTGTTGTAAATATTTTGTGTAAGTCTCAATGCCGTTTCCATTTTTTGACATCTACCCTTATTGGCCGCTTTTTCCAACCCATTCTCCATGATTATTTCACCCAAATATTTGAATTGAGAGACTCGTCTGATGTTACCATATTTTGTTTTTAAAAATGGTGTCCTTAGTCTGTTGCAGGTCATGTATTGCGTCTTTTCAAAGGAAATTTGGAGTCCTACCTTTTCTGCTGTTTCTTTTAGGATTTCAATCTGTTTCTGTGCCGTTAATACATCTTGAGCTAAAATTGCTAGATCATCAGCAAATGCCACACAATCAATTTTGATGTTGGTTCTCCCCAGTTTAATGGGATGGTCAATATTCAGTGCCGACTTTTTTTCACGCCACTCCTGTGTTACTTTTTCTAGAACACAGTTAAATAAGAGTGGCGAGAGTCCATCCCCTTGTCTCACACCAGTTTTAATTTCGAAGGGCTCTGAGATGTCACCCATGAATTTAACTTTTGACCTCGTGTTAGTTAACGTTGCTTTAATAATTGCCAGCGTTTTCAGATCTAGTCCTTGTTCTTTCAAGATTCGGTATAAAGATTCGCGGTCAATAGAATCATATGCTTTTTTGAAATCCACAAATGTACAGACGAGATTTTTATTGTACAGTTTTTGATGTCTTAGAATCAACTTTAGATTCAGGATATGTTCAGGGCAGGATCTGCCCGGTCGAAAACCTGCTTGATATTCACCAATGTTCGGTTCTAACTGTCCCTGTGCTCTGTCTAGACATTGAGATAGAACCTTGTAACAAACTGGGAGAAGAGATATTCCTCTATAGTTGTTTACATCCGTTCTATCTCCTTTCTTATGTAGTGGATGGATTAGAGCATCTTTCCAGTCTTCTGGAATCCGTTCGGTTCGCCAAACTTCTTGTAGAATTTTGGTTATTTCCTTGATTGTACTTGGACCAGCGGATTTCAAAAGTTCATCAGTGATTCCATCTTCACCAGAAGCTTTGTTATTTTTAAGCCGCTTGATTTGCCTAATTATTTCATCTTCATTCGGTGGTAATGACCAACTTTAATGCTGTTTTAATAATTTTTTGTTTTAATTCTTGCCAGTTCTGTGCAGGTTGTTTATCAAGCTCTTCTGTTAGGGCTGGTTTTATTTTCGTTGGGTCAAACTTTGGTATTACCAGCCCCTTTTGAATAAGTTTTTGAGGTTTTAAGCTAAGTTTGATTCTTGTCAAGTAGTGATCCGTGTCTATATTTGCTCCTTTCCTGACTTGAACATTCAAAATCTCTTTATAATTGGGGTACGAAATGGCAACATGGTCAATTTGAAATTCACCCCTGTACGTGTTTGGGCACCTCCAGGTCTTTTGTTTTGTTATTTTCTTCTTAAAATGGGTTGACATTATTTTTAGATTAAATTGCGAACATAGTTCAACCAATCTTCTACCATTATGGTTAGTCCATTTGTGAGCGGGAAAACTGCCGACTGTTTTCCTGTACTTTTTTTCTTTCCCTAGTTGGGCGTTGAAATCACCCAATAGGATTTTTACATGGTGAGAGGGAATTTTAGAGATAGTCTTTTCCAGAATTTCCCAGGACTTATTTACTTTTTGAGGATTAGATTTATTTTCTTCGTTAACTGGGAGGTGTGCATTGATTAATGTATAGTTTTGTTAGCACACTTGAGGGTTACTGTCATAAGTCGATTATTTACTGGCTGGACATTTATTATAGAACCAAGAATGTTTCTTGAGACAGCGAAAGCAACACCGAGATGTGGTGTATTTTTGAGTATTCTTTTGTCCGTTTTACTTTTAAAAAGTCTGTAGTTGCCGAATTCCAAGGTGTTATCATCTATCAATCTGGTTTCTTGCAAAGCTAAAATTTGGATTTTTTGCTGATTTAATGTTCGCCCCAATTCGTGTAGTTTTCCTGGACGCAGGAAAGCATTGATATTTACCGTTCCAAAGAAAGTTTTTGTTTTCGGTTTCAGACGTTGGCCAGAGGTCTCCGGCTCCCTCTGAAAGATTTTGCGTTTAAGCCCGGACGCCCCAGAATCCGAAAGTCCGGTTGTACCAGCAAAGCTGGCAGAGGATTGTCTACCTCCTGGGGTAATTTTGTAATTACTAGAACGCTTCATCTTGTACTTTGAATTAAAGGTTTGAACCATGACGGTTCAGAGGTTAAGACTGGAGGGGTTAGTTCCAGAATTTAAATATCAGCCGCACCACTGGTAAACAGACGCTGACCACTCAGCCGCTTGATACAAGTCAGACGCTAAGTGGATTTAGTTTTCTTTTTGCCTTGGTTCGGGGCTGCTTATTTTGGGATATTCGCAGCTGTCCATTAATATCTAATGGAACTTTTAACTATCCACCACCTGTGACCCGTCCAGTACCTTAGGCGAGGTATACTGGATATATATATATATATATATATATATATATATATATATATATATATATATATATATATATATATATATATATATATATATATATATATATTATATATATTATAATATATTTATTATATTTAATATTATATATAATTATAATATATTTTTGATTGATTGCGCGGTTGGCTCTTGGTGAAACATAGTAACAATGATAATAATTAAAACACTTGGTATTTGTTTCACAATATATTCAAGATATTCTCTAACATGTTTCGGCCTCGCGACCATTCTCAAAGAGAGTTATGTATAAACTAAACTAAAGTTTCAAAGTGCTGTCTAATGGAAGTCGGTTTTTTCATCTCGTTAAATTTATTACACTATCAATAATTGGAGTATTTCCGAAGTCTAGCTGGGTGTTTGTTAGGTTTTTGCCGTCGTATATGGCTTTTTTAATTTCGAAAATTTCCAGGTAATTTAACAGCCTGCTTTTATTGCAGCTATGTATTAATTTGGTATTATTAATGTTAAAAAAATGGTTCTGGTCTATACAATGTTCGGCAAAGCCCGTCTTTTTCTGATTGTGTAAAATTGAATATTTATGTTCTTTTAGCCTATCATTGAGCGATCGGCCCGTTTGGCCTATATAAATAGCGTCACACATATTACATTTAATTTCGTATACTCCAGATTTGTCACAAAATTTTGCTCTTTCTTTGTTATTGTTTAACATCGATGCAAGATTATTCTTATTAACAGAGATAATATTAATATTTTCGTTCTTTAACTGATTTGTGATTCTTGAACTTAATTTGTGAATATAGTTTATAGCATGCCAATTTTTAGAATCTTTTTCGGGTGTTGCGGCATAAAAATGTTTGGTGTTGTTTTTCTTAATCTTGTTTTTTCTCATTTTATCTATGATGCTTGGCTGATATCCATTATTCCTTGCGATATTTTTGATAATATTAAGTTCTTTTCCATAGCTGTCTTTTTTAAGTGGAATCGTTAGAAGTCTGTGGGTCATACTATGAAAAGTGGACATTTTTACATTCCATGACTGATTTGAACTTGCGTGAATAATTACACACCCGAAAAAGATTCTAAAAATTGGCATGCTATAAACTATATTCACAAATTAAGTTCAAGAATCACAAAACAGTTAAAGAACGAAAATATTAGTATTATCTCTGTTAATAAGAATAATCTTGCATCGATGTTAAACAATAACAAAGAAAGAGCAAAATTTTGTGACAAATCTGGAGTATACGAAATTAAATGTAATATGTGTGACGCTATTTATATAGGCCAAACGGGCCGATCGCTCAATGATAGGCTAAAAGAACATAAATATTCAATTTTACACAATCAGAAAAAGACGGGCTTTGCCGAACATTGTATAGACCAGAACCATTTTTTTAACATTAATAATACCAAATTAATACATAGCTGCAATAAAAGCAGGCTGTTAAATTACCTGGAAATTTTCGAAATTAAAAAAGCCATATACGACGGCAAAAACCTAACAAACACCCAGCTAGACTTCGGAAATACTCCAATTATTGATAGTGTAATAAATTTAACGAGATGAAAAAACCGACTTCCATTAGACAGCACTTTGAAACTTTAGTTTAGTTTATACATAACTCTCTTTGAGAATGGTCGCGAGGCTGAAACATGTTAGAGAATATCTTGAATATATTGTGAAACAAATACCAAGTATTTTAATTATTATCATTATAATATATTTATTTTCGACATGGTTCTTTAATCTATTGTATCCGTTAAGCTGGGTCAACACCAATAAAGTTTTGCATGTGTATTGAATTTACTGGAAATATTTGTTTGAATTATCTGGTGGACAACAGATAGTTCGTGTGTATGCTGTGCGGCGACTATATTTGTGTGTCAGAGCGTCTATATTGCCGTGGAGGGACGTCACATACAACACATACAGCCCGCATAACGCAAATTTGTATTGATGTAGACCCAGAAAAGGACCTCTTTAGAAATGTTCAATATACAGGCTGTAAGGGAAATAACTCGTAAATTTAACCAACAAGTTTTCACATCATTCTAAAGAAGAACAAGGGTCGAAAACTTACAACATGAAGAAAAGCAAAATTATTAAATTTCCAATCGAAAAACTATGACAAGAATTAACATTTTAAGTAAATATTGTAAACGCATATTTAGCAAATATTACTTGATTATAACTTAAAATACTTACTATTTTCGATGGTAAAATAGATATAAATACAAAAAGTTTCTACAATAAAAATATACATTGTTTTGAGAAATCCAGACAGATGCTATTTATTGTCTGTTCAAATTCAGTAGAGGATTTGTTCAGGTCTATTTGGTCATTTAGAGGGGTTTTCGCATCTTTGAGACGGTTTCTTTCTAAACTCTCCAGATGGTTTAGTTTTTTGCCTTTGTTATGTACATGAAATATTTTAAATTCATTATTAAAATGATGCTTCTCACTTAACAGATGTGAGGCATAGTTCGAATTATGTTTATGACTGAGAAAGCTTCTTTCGTGTTCTTTAATTATTTTCTTGAAAGATCTGCCTGTTTGTCCTATGTAAGTTTTTGGACACGATCCACAATACAGTTGATATATTCCTGATTTATCTTTTTTGTTTGGTTTTTGCTTTGCAATTTTTTTTTTGCTTTGCAATTTGCTTTTGCTTTGCAATTTTTGATCTGTTTTCTAAGGCTGTTATTTGTTTTAAAAGCTACTTTTGCATTGTTTTTGTATAAGAATTTTTCAATATTTTCCGACCGTTTACCAAAATATGCTATTAATTTGAATGAATGGCCTTTTTCATTCTTTTGTAGATATATTTCAGACAGCCTTTTTGTACAATTTTCTTTTTAGAATGTTATGTATTGTCCTCTCGTTGTATATGTTTTTGAATATATTAATGCAGTCCACAAAAATATAAAATTTACAACTGAATTAGAAGAAAACAACAGTTTAAACTTCCTGGATCTAATCATTTCACGAATCTCAAACAAACATAGTTTCAAGATATTACACAAACCCTCTCAAATAGATACAAAAATACATAATAAATCATTACACCCACTACAACATAAATTAGCAGCTTAGCATAGCCTTGTACACAGACTAATCGATATTGCTTTATCAGACGCAGCTTTTAATAAGGAACTAAACACCATCAAACAAATTGCCCTAAACAACGGATATTCATACACAAGATGTGCAATGGAATATTCGAACACGAGTATCTCGCAAACGGCGTGAGATATTTCTGGAGTGATCGCTGTAAGCTACTATAATGCGAGAGTTATATTTCATCTTTCTTCCAGAAAAGATCTCCCATCATCTCATTGACCATTGAACCAAATTCTAAATGCGTTATTAAATTTAATAGAGTTCCATTCCTGGTCTCATTCATTTCTAACTTGGCACCATTCAAAGCGGCGCTCTATGTGATGCGCCCTCAAGACGAAGAATACAACAAGGATAGTAAACACACATCCTCAAGTAAGCAAATACCTACTAGCAATCATCCTGGAAAAAAGCGTCACTTACTTGTCGAATAATTTTATGTCGATTTCGTTTAGCAATAAATCTAAAATGTCATTCCATATGTCGATTCTTCTGGGATGACCAGAGCATCGTACTCGTGCATAACTTTGATCATTAAACTATCTCATCTAAGTTTTCATAAATAATGTTTGCTACTATTGGTTTAATTATTACTATACAATAATAAAGCCAATGGAACCACATTTTTTCCACCTTGAATGTAAATAGTAAAAATGCTTGGCTAACTAAAAAGTGACTGGATGTGGGAATAAATATCCAGAGCATTTTGAAGGCGATTTTAGAATGCAAGACTCGGGAATGCTGCAAAAAAGTTTACGATTACTTTCAGTAAACTCGAGCAGATTTACCACTAAACACCAAATAACTTTTTAAAATTTCTCTACCTACGTTTCGCTAACTAGATTCATCATCTACTTTTCAAATTCAGTCATCTCCTGATTATGCTAATATGATTAGCGAAACGTGCGTCGAGAGATTTTTAAAAGTGATTTGGTGTTTCGTTGAAAATCTCTTCGAGTCTAGTATTTCACATCGAAAGTTTCAATAAAATAATTGATCACTTTGGGTGTTGAGTTGACACACTAGGAGACTGTTTTGAATAAAACTAATGTAGAGAACATCTTATATTTTCACACCAGTCAATTTTTTCTTTGAACTAACTATTAAACCATACAGTATACGTTACGGTAGAAAAAATCAAACTAACGATCAAATTGGAAGGAGAAGAGAAGCGAAATTTAACATTAAGTAACGTCAATTTGTTCTATTCTAAATTGGGAATTAACAGAAACTCGTAAAACGTTACTAATTTAACGGACACGGAGTCGGATCACATCTACACAGTTTCCGAATTAAATCCTTCTACGTGGTCTCTTGTTTCACATTAATTATAATTGAAATTATTTACGTAGAATTATCGTTGGCGCGGGATCCTCGGAATTTAACAAATTATCGTTCGATCCGGTCTAAGCGACAACCGTCAATCATTCTGAAGCTCCCGACGGTTTCGGTTCGTGATTTTTTTTCATCGCTGCATGTTTTAGTTTCGGTGATTTAATCTCCTTTAAAACATAATCTCCTTTTAATTAAATAGTGCTTCATTCGGAACAAGTTTAAACAGTCAATATGTTAAAACTAATGCATTTATATCTATTTGATATCACCAGGATAAAATCCCAGCTTACCAAATTTGTAATTCATTACTCATCATCTGTGAGGTTGCTAAATATTTACCTACAGTTTTTATCCTTCTTAATTTCCAGACCTGATTGACAAGGTTTATGCTTTTTATTAAAATTATCATTGTAATTATGTTGTTGGTAGGACAATATAAGCATTTTTTTTAACAATTGAAGCTCTCTTTGTTGTTTTCGATTTTTTTCAGCCACTCTACTAGGTATGTAAATATGAAACCGGAATTTTTGCATAGAAAATACCCACTTATTGAATCAAAGTGATAAAAACTATTTTATTCGAAGTATTGCCCATCGCTAGCTATACATCTTTTTCCACCTGTCCAAAAAAAACTGTTGCTTTTTTGAGGCAAACCGCTTCTCGTATCACATTTAATTGATCCTCGAGTTGTTGTTGTATTTGGATGTCATCCTCATCCAACAAAGCTTGCAATTCGCTGTCTTCAAACTTTTTCGGTGGTTTTCGACGTTCTTCGTTTCCCTCGGCAAAATCGCTTCTTTTGAATATTTTAAATCATTCAATGCACTGTGAGTTTATCAATAGTAACTGTAAACTTCGACAAGCATTCGATGGGATTCTGTAACAACTTTCTTCATGTGGTAACAGAAAACCAATGATTTCCGCAAATCGTAGTTACGATTAGTGAAACTTGTATTGTTGTGAGTTGAAAACGTATGTCAAATGTCAACAAGAAAATGACGCCTACGGTAACTACATTGACAGCTAGGGCCATCTATGGGCAAATGAATATATGAACTGCTATGAACAATAATCCTTGAAGTATCGTGCGAAAAACCTTTCGCACGATCAAAAGTACCACAGGAGGGAAATATATCTCGACTTCTTGAGGCGGACTGAAAATAACCATCATTTTCTGAAACGTGTCATTAGCGGTGACGAGTATTCGATTTTTGAATATGGTACGGAAACAAAACGCCAGGATTGACACACTCCAATCTCAACACGTCCAAAAAAAAGCCAGAATGTACAAATAAAACATCAAAGACATGCTGATTTGCTTTTTGATAGTCAGGGGTCGTTCGTAAGAAATGTGTGCCTCAATGCCATCGGTAAATCAACATTTTTACTTAGAATTGTTTGAAAGACTTCAAAAAAGAGTAAGTCGTGTAAAACCGAACAAAAAAATACCTGGATACTACATCACGACAATGCATGAGTTTTTGGCAAGTAAAATCATCACTGAGTGTTCGCAGTCCCCTTATTGATCAAATTTAAAATACACTTAAAAGGATATATTTTAGGACATGGAGTACATTTAAAAGCCGGTTCTTTAAACTATCAGTTGATGACCCACCTTCCCTCCAAAGGGTAAGCCAATGATTTTGCCAAATTGAACGCTATGCCACCGCTTATTACTTTATTTATACACGTATTTAATGCTCTTAAATCGGTCTTCATAAATAAAAGAGAAGTCAGCAAAATGACAAACCTAAAGATAGACAAAACCGTTTTTGTTCTTACCTTGATATAGGTTAACGAGTCATGGCACTGACCCAAAAACTGCAATATAAAATGAATGAAGATGAACGTTAAGCAAAAAAAATCGAAGGCATATCACGACTTGACCGAATATGAAATTTAGAGGTTAGAGCAAGATTAGAAGTAGAAACGATTCTAAAGAAACTCGGTTGGGAGAAAAATATATGGTAAGCTGACTGACTGAATGTTTCGTTTAAGATCAAGAATTGTTATTTTTGTATTTGCTTAACTTCTGTAAACTAGAGATTTAACGCAACCCTTCAAATAATCCACGGGCGTGAGATGGCATGATCTCATTGGCCAGTTGACATAACCATTCCATTTCCATTTTATCAGCCTAGTTTTTAAGATAGCCCTATTGGCTACTATATATTTTTTTTCTTTTATTTGGGTTTTTCGCCACTATCTAAAACTTAAAAAATATCAAAAATACCTGTTCTTATTAACAAAACTTGTTTGTACCGACAGTGATACACTACAAAAAGAAACAAATCACATAAAAGACATTTTAATAAAAAAACAATTACTCAAAAAATGTTATAGATAAATCGTTTAAAAATTTTGATACTACACAAAACAGACAAATTATTAATAACAATAATAATAACTCTCAAACAATTAACCTCACAATTCCTTATATCTGACACAATTAAAATAGTAGGAAACATAAGAACGACATTTAAAACAAAAAATACTCTTAGATCTCTATTAACAAAGACTAAACCAAACAATATACAACAAAATACCAAAAATGAGGTTTATAAAATTCCCTACGAATGTAACAAATTCTATATAGGTGAGACATGTAGACCGTTAGATGTTAGAGTAAAAGAGCATAAGAACCTACTTAGAAAGGGCGATTTTAATAAATCTAGAATTTGTCAACACGCATGGGAATCGGGTCATAAAATCAATTGGAATAATTCCAAAACGGTATTAAAAGAATCGGTAACAAAATATAGAAAATTAAAAGAATCCGCTATAATTAATTTCAATAACAATAACTGTATTGCTATGCCTTCGGTAGATTTAAATTCAATATGGTTCCCGATTCTAAAGAATACAATTAAACACATTTAAATATTTGAATACACAATCAGTACAATAAACAATCACACAGTAAACATTACCTATATATATATATATATATATATATATATATATATATATATATATATATATATATATATATATATATATATATATATATATATATATATATATATATATATATATATATATATATTGGTAGTATTGCATTGTCATGAAGATCTATTGTTGTCAATGTAAGTATCGTTGACATATACAAAAAAATATATTTACTTTTACTCGTTACTTATATATTGCAAATTAATATAATTTATTTTTTAGTTTAGTTTTGAAATCGGAGGGAGAGTACCCTCCGAAACGTTAACGTTAAAAGTTTGTACATTTTTTTATTATATTTTTATATCTTTAAAATTTTGTTCGTTAGGAAAATTTATTACAAAAAAGAATCACTGAGAAATTTGTCTCCGTTTGGTTTTTTGTTTTTACCCAGTGATTCTTTCTTTAAATAAGAACAGGTATTTTTGATATTTTTTGAGTTTTAGATAGTGGCGAAAAACCCAAATAAAAGAAAAAAAAATATATTAACACGCCACAATCATTCAGACATTACTATTGGCTACTACTCTTATTTCATTAGATTATTACTATTCTTTTTGGGAGTTTCTAATTGACACATGAAATGTCAAAGGTTTTTAGTCCCGAGGAACGGAGGTCTGACTACTCTTGAAGCGTTATTTTCTTGCAACGAAGTCCAGGTGAACTTCGCGGAAGTTGTTGGCGGGCCGAAACTGCGCATAGCCCCAGACTTACACAAGTCGGATATCGAAACAATTTCGAAACCCGGATCTTGACGCCGGATTTTGGGGACGAAGGTATCGGAGGATAACCCCGTGGCTAAGGCAGGAGGTCCGATAATGTGGGTTGCTGCTTCTCGAAGTTCGAACGTTCATCGTGAGTACGAACTTCGCGCACTGGAGATGATAGAGTTGGGAGGTCGGTGGAACAAACCAGGGTGCATTCAAAGGCATACGCAGTGATTTGTTCTGGAAAGTTTGTAATCTCTTAGTCATGGTAGGCGTAAGAAAATGATAATAAGCCTGAAAGCCGAATAGAGAAACGAATCTCACCAGGACTTGGAAAATATTTTGCGAAATAACGCCTCCAGAAAATTTTTCTTACAATAAATCGATTGTCTGACTAAAAGACAAGACGTCTTGTTGATAAAAAACATTTTTATCCACATTTATCAGTTCATGCCAAATATATTCTTAACCGTTAATAGTAACACCATTTTCATCATCGTCTTTAGAAAAATAAAGTTATATCACACCTTCACATCAAACCAAACAGTGACTCTCTGAGAATAAAGAGGTAACTCCTAAATTACATGACGATTTTCATCGGCCTAAATCCTGCAGTTATGTCTGTTCACAAACCCATTAAGTCAGAAGTGCGCTTCGTCGGAAATGATTATTTTTTTCCTTAAAGTGGGGGTCACCTTCTAGTTTCTACTAAAAAAAAGCTCTAAAACAAATGGGTTGAGGCTTTTAAAATTAAGCACTTTTAATTAAGCTTCTTTTTGTGTTTGTTGCCGCTTGTTCTGCATCATGTTAGAGACAGGTTGCCACATTCAATTGAGATATCATATAGAATGGATGAAGGCCTATTCACCCTGGCACGACTTAAAGCCAAATCAAAAGCGCTTAATATCGTAAAGCTTCAGTATACAGGTGACTTGTAGCGCATAGTGCGTCGACGTTCCAAACGGTGCTGACTTATTTAGTGAGGCCTATGGTGTATTTGGACTTAAAATTAATGAACAAAAAATGAAAATATTGTAACAAAGGGTTCCATAGAAGGAAAACAGACGGCTGATATGTGAATGGTTAATCACTAGAAAAAGTGACATGCTAAAATCGCCTCTAAAGAAATATATGTCAAGCGTATCCGAATGGGAAAAGACGACAAACGAGAGACCCAAATGGCTTGAGAAGACGTGCAGAGCTGCGCAGCTCCATGATTCTATAGCCATGGTTGATGTTATACTCGTATCGGGTTGATATTAGAGTCGTTCTATTAATTTCGCTGACCCATTATTGAAGAAATATGGGTTTTATGCAGGGCATTTAAGGTCAAAAGCCTACAAAATTTAATTTTGCCTACAAAATTAAAATTGCCCAGTCCAGCAGATGATCTTCCTCGAGGAGCTGTACAGCTTTGTGTATCTTCTCCCTCTGTTTTTATTTGTCTTTGCTGTTTTTCCCCATTCGGACGGACATGCTTGATATAGCTTTACTTGAGACGATTTTATTACATCTTGACATCTTCTTTTAGGACGTCCCAGATTTCTCTGAGATTTATATATGTATATATATATATATATATATATATATATATATATATATATATATATATATATATATATATATATACATGTATAAATATATAATATATATATATATATATATATATATATATATATATATATATATATATATATATATATATATATATACATGTATAAATATATAATATATATATATATATATATATATATATATATATATATATATATATATATATATATATATATATATATATATATATATTATAAGCTAATACATGTCATATTTGAAATTGTAGCTGTTCCTTTCTAAGGAACTCTTCAAATCCTTCTAGTGTGGTGGATCAGTCCACATTTCTTCTTATTTGCCTTCTCATAGTTGTTAGTGAGTTTTCGCCTCTTCGACTATTTTCCTCCATCTCCTCCTGTCTGCGACCTGTCCTCTCCATCCCTCTGCATTTACTGTTTTTATATTTTCCTCCACCTGCTATCTCCATCTGACCCTGGGTCTCCCTCTCGGTCTGCTCTGTGCTGATTTCCATATTGTTATCTCTCTTATTGGCGTATCCCTGTCTCTTCTCATTACGTGTCCATACCATCTTATTCCTTGTACTTGAAAACTTGCTTGTTTGAAAACTTGCTTTATATTGCTTCGTATTTTTATAACTTCATTAATTTATTTAAATTGATTAAAGGTTATTGCAGAAATTAGTAGATTGAGTAAGGGAGCAAGAACGAGGAGGAGAGAACCAGAATTTTATATTAAGCATCAGAATGTTACCGTTCTAAATGAGAACTAAACAGAAACTCGTAAAATGTTGCTAATTAAACGGACACGGGTCGAATCACATCTACTCAGTTTCCAAATTAAATCCTACATTGACCTCTTGTTTCGTAATAATTAAAGTTGAAATTATTTACATCGAATTGTCGTGGGGGCTGAGTCCCTTCCATATAATAAATTGTCATTCGTGTCGCTGAAAAAAGACATTCGTCAATAATTCCGGAGTTATTAACAGGGTCGAACCCCTTTTTTTTTCGGTTATTTCGCATTTATTGCTTTTTATGAAATTATTTTGGTTTAGTTTCCTTTATTGTTGTCTTTTATCGGAATAAATGTATGTTCTCCTACGAAGCTCATTTCCACCTCACAGGTTATATCAACAAGCAATACTGTACGATTTGAGGATAGATTTTTTGAACCATTAGTGCATTTGTCGTATATATATATATATATATATATATATATATATATATATATATATATATATATAAATATATATATATATATATATATATATATATATATATATATATATATATATATATATATATATATATATATATATATATATATATATATGTATATTAATGACATTACAGAAATCATCTTTCAATTTATATATGCAGATGATATGACCCTAAGTACATAACATAAGAAACCTGACTCCTGTAGCAAAGACTTCCACAACTGACCTGGCCGTCCTCAAGTCGTACTATAGAAAGTGGTACCTAATACCGATACCTAATTCTTCTAAATCAGAGGTCTGTTTTTTACACACACATATATATATATATATATATATATATATATATATATATATATATATATATATATATATATATATATATATATATTTATATAAATTTAATATATATATATAATTTATAATTTATTTAATATATATATATAATTTATATATAATTTATTTATATATATATATATATATATATATATATATATATATATATAATAAATTTATATATATATATATAAATATATAAAACAATAAAAATCCGACATAAAAAAGACATGGATTTTAGATTCCACTTATAGTGCTTTGCTGAAGAATAACTCTTCAAATATCCGTAAATTGCTTGGGAACAGAAATTCTCGGCATATCAAATTATTAATCATCTTAATTTGGCTGGAAAGAAACTCGCGAAACAATCTTAAACAATAACCCCGTAGCACATTATATTTAATTAAGAATTTTAAATTGCTTAATTTAATAACAAGTTACGGCAGGAAAAACTGAGGGAGCGAGCTTACAGAAGGGACGAGGAAGTCAAAATTTGACAATAAGTATCATCAAAAAGTTCCGTTCTAATTGGAGAATAAACAGAAATTCGTAGAATGTTATTAATTAAAGGGACACGGAGTCGAATCACATCTACACAGTTTTTAAATGAAATCCTTCCACATGGCTTCTTGTTTCGTATTAATTAAAGCAGGAATTATTTCGGTGGAGCTGTCGTGGGCGACGATTCCCTATGATTTAATGAATGATCGTTCGTCTCATTGTAAGCGACATTCGTCAATGATTTTGAAGCTTCTGTCTGTTTCGTTTACTAATTTTTCCTGAGTTTAATATT
The DNA here is from genome assembly GCA_031761425.1 of Cosmopolites sordidus. NCBI lineage: Eukaryota > Metazoa > Arthropoda > Insecta > Coleoptera > Curculionidae > Cosmopolites > Cosmopolites sordidus. The sequence continues at coordinate 21,410 of JARFXV010001443.1, read as the reverse complement.
ACATAGTTAAAGTGCTTTCAGCTTTGATTTAAACACTAATTTTCATTAATTTATTATAATTAAATTTGGTGTGCAAAATGACAGAATGAGTCTCGGTCCTACTGATCATAACACGACAAAGGAGACAGTTACCGAACGAGTTCATCATAATCGTTTGTCGGTTATCCCTTATATCGATCGCTAAGTGTCGGTATTATAGTTATTCTCCATCGATGTTCATCCTTTTCTACCTATTGTTTTTGTTCTTGCCTCGTTCCATGTTATTCCTTTTGATTTGCGAATATCTTCTATTTCCTGGTTTCAGTTTTTCTTGGATCTGCCTCGCTTCGTTTTCTCTTCCCATGCGATCCACCGTATCTTTTCCACCAGGTTGCCCTCCAATCTTACCAAGTCACGTTGAGAAGTGAGTGACACTTGATGAAAGTTAATTTTAAATAGACACACTAAGATTTATATCTAAATTACCACTATAATTAAAACTTGTGTCTATTGCAATCGTCTCGACACCCACTGCCTTTTTCAAATATGAACTATATTAAACTAACTGTAAGAAAAAAAATTGCTACAATCTAAACTGCCCATTGATCCTATAATTATATAATGGGGAATTCAATTTTTTGAATGTCTAGATACGCAATATAAATATACAAGAGTGAACCATTCCAGTCTACCTGGTCATTTAGCAAATTACCCATTTTTTTCTGTTATTACTTTCTAATCGCGGTAAGGGATTTCTTTTTTAGATTTATTTTCCCTATATAACATTTTAAAACAATCGTTGAAAGGATGATTTTCTAACATTAAGTGATTAACATAATAAGAATTATTTTGTTATACTATATTAAACTTTTTTTTTAATGAGGCGTCCTAGTCAAACAGAACTAGAGTAAACAGCACGTTATTTTGTTGAATCGCCCTGTATAGTACTAGTGGCAAATTGAATTGAAAATTGGACAAGCTAAGGCAAAAGGGACACCGAATCCTTTATGTTCTATGTATAGACTACCAAATATCCAAAAATTAGCCAAATGTATTGTGTATTAAAAAATCCACTTTGTCGGATCTTTTAATACACGAAAAACCAATCCTGAAAACTAGACGAAGTAAAGTAAAACGGAGGCCGGATCCTTAATGTGCTTAGTTTGGAGTTCCAAATATCCAAAAAGTAGCCAAAACTCGGACATTTTAAAACCAAAAATTATTAAAACAGTACCGTAAAAACGTTCAGTAAACTAAAATTACCAAATCGAATTGATTGAAAATTGCTCTCTTGAAGAGGAAATGATAAGAAATCCACTTTTTCGAATATTTTAATATACGAAAAAGCAATCCCGAAAACTAGACGAAATAAAGTAAAACGGAGGCCGGATCCTTAATATGCTTAGTTTGGAGTTCCAAATATCCGAAATTCGAAAAGTAGCCAAAAGTCGGACATTTTAAAACCAAAAATTATTAAAGCAGTACTGTAAAAACGTTCAGTAAACTAAAATTACCAAATCGAATTAAATGAAAATTGCTCTCTTCAAGAGGAAATTATAAGAAATCCTCTTTGTCGGATCTTTTAATACACGAAAAACCAATCCCGAAAACTAGACGAAGTAAAGCAAAACGGAGGCCGGATCCTTAATGTGCTTAGTTTGGAGTTCCAAATATCCAAAAAGTAGCCAAAATTCGGACATTTTAAAACCAAAAATTATTAAAGCAGTACTGTAAAAACGTTCAGTAAACTAAAATTACCAAATCGAATTGATTGAAAATTGCTGTCTTGAAGAGGAAATGATAAGAAATCCACTTTTTCGAATATTTCAATATACGAAAAAGCAATCCCGAAAACTAGACGAAATAAAGTAAAACGGAGGCCGGATCCTTAATGTGCTTAGTTTGGAGTTCCAAATATCCGAAATTCGAAAAGTAGTCAAAAGTCGGACATTTTAAAACCAAAAATTATTAAAGCAGTACTATAAAAACGTTCAGTAAACTAAAATTACCAAATCGATTTGAATGAAAATTGCTCTCTTCAAGAGGAAATTATAAGAAATCCTCTTTGTCGGATCTTTTAATACACGAAAAACCAATCCCGAAAACTAGACGAAATAAAGCAAAACGGAGGCCGGATCCTTAATGTGCTTAGTTTGGAGTTCCAAATATCCAAAAAGTAGCCAAAAGTCGGACATTTTAAAACCAAAAATTATTAAAGCAGTACTGTAAAAACGTTCAGTAAACTAAAATTACCAAATCGAATTGAATGAAAATTGCTCTCTTGAAGAGGAAATTATAAGAAATCCTCTTTGTCGCATCTTTTAATACACGAAAAACCAATCCCGAAAACTAGACGAAGTAAAGTAAAACGGAGGCCGGATCCTTAATGTGCTAGTTCCAAATATCCAAAAAGTACCCAAAAGTCGGACATTTTAAAACCAAAAATTATTAAAACAGTACCGTAAAAATGTTCAGTAAACTAAAATTACCAAATCGAGTTGATTGAAAATTGCCCTCTTGAAGAGGAAATGATAAGAAATCCACTTTTTCGGATATTTTAATATACGAAAAAACAATCCCGAAAACTAGACGAAATAAAGTAAAACGGAGGCCGGATCCTTAATGTGCTTAGTTTGGAGTTCCAAATATTCGAAAAGTAGCCAAAAGTCGGACGTTTTAAAACCAAAAATTATTAAAGCGGTACCGTGAAAACATTCGGTAAACTAAAATTACCGAATTTGAATGAAAATTTGCTCTCTTGAAGAGGAAATTATAAGAAATCCACTTTTTCGGATCTTTTAATATACGAAAAATCAATCCCGAAAACTAAACGAAATAAAGTAAAACAGAGGCCGGCTCCTTAATGTGCTTAGTTTGGAGTTCCAAATATTCGAAAAGTAGCCAAAAGTCGGACATTTTAAAACCAAAAATTATTAAAGCGGTACCGTAAAAACATTCAGTAAACTAAAATTACCGAATTTGAATGAAAATTTGCTCTCTTGAAGAGGAAATTATAAGAAATCCACTTACAATATTTACGATTTAATATCTCTAACGGCTTTTAGAATATTCGGAAAATACTGCAAATAATACCGAAAAATTCTATTTTTCCTAATTTTTCAATTTTCGAAAAATCAGATCTCAAAAATTAGATAACATAAAACAAAATTGAGGCCGGATCCTTACTGTGCCTCATTTGAAGTACCAAATAACAAAATATTAGCCAAATATATTTTATGAACTTTGACATTTTAGGAGCAAAAATGTTCAAAGGGAGTATCATGGAAAAGTTTCAATAAAATGAAAACTACCATTTTTCGATGGGAATTTGCTCTCCTGAAGAGGAAATTATAAGAAATTCACTGGCGATACCCCCGATTTCATATCTCCAACGGTTTTCGGGATATTCGATAAACTGCAAGAAAGTGTAATTCTTTCAAACTTTTTGTCAATTGCCAAATATTCGAAAATTAGCCAAATATAATTTTTGGAGTTTGATATTTAGGCCTAAAAACTTTAATGGGATATCATGGACAAAGTTCACGGAAATTGAAATTACTGAGTTTAGATGAAAATTAACAACACTTGAACATATCAAAAATATGTAGATAACACATCACTCAATAAGTTCGGGGAATGACATATAGATGGTGCTACTATTGTATTTTATGCGTGAAGTTAAAAATGATTCAGGAACTTGACAATCATTAAATTTCAGTTACCAAAATAAATCTCTCTCACCAGTGGCGTAACTATAGGATGGCAGTGCTGGCAAAATGCCACGGGCCCCCGACCCGACGAGGGCCCTTGGTCCGAGAGGTCGCGAGCTCAAAAGTAACCTAACATTTTTAACAAAATTTAGTAAAAATTCAACATTTTATATAAGTACTTAAAATCAATTAAAGTTACAACTAAAGACCACATACAAATTCAAATAAACTATTAAGATTTAAACGCATTCATAAGAAATGGATGTCGATCAATTTTAAAACGCATCCATTGGTTGTTTCATTTTTTGTCGCGGTACTTCGGTGGCGCGGGCGAGCTAGAGATGATCTGTGAATTCCCGCATTTTGTTAACCATGAAAGTAGTTTTTTCGTGGCGCTGGCGGGCTAGCGACGCACGATGTTAGAGGAATCCCGAATTTCTACTTTTTAAGTACGGAGGGCCCTACTATGCATTCTTTGTTTGATTGTTATGACAATTGGTCATTTGTTTGTTTGATTTTTCGTAGTTTTTGTTTTATTGAATCTGCAAATAGAGGCAAAGTAAAGTTAATTGTGAAGGTAACATATCAACAAGGCTAGTTCTAGAAAATATCGAACGTTGGAGTGAAAAACGAAGAAGAAAGAGGGTGTATGAAGAAAAAAATAAAAAGTTATTGATGAAAAAGCGAGTGAACAGTGCTCCGAATATGAAGAATTGAACGTAACTTAAAGTAACGGTATAACAGATGTAACACCCGACACCAGTGTATATCCCAGATGTTCTGGAGATCCAGAACAACTACAACAAGGTACAAGCAAAAATCAAAAAATGTTCTTCGTGTATTAGAGAACCTGCTGATTTATTAATAATAAAGAATCATTTTATGTCGTGCAGCTTTCCTGAAGTATGTACTGCATTAATGTTGTTTGTTACAATTCCTGTGACTACAGCTTATGCTGAAAGATCATTTTCGAAACTAAAATTAATAAAAACCTATTTAAGAAACTCTATAGGACAAGACAGGCTACGTAACTTGGCCATTCGGTCTATTGGAAATTTTATGACCCGATCTTTAAACTTTGATGATGTTATTGATAACGGGACAGAAAGCTCGGAGAAAACAATTTTATTAATAAATATCTTATTAATATTAAATTGTTATTTAATTAATTAAATTATGTAATACCTATGCTTTGAAAATAAAATTGATTAGATATTTAACTAAAATGCACACAATATTGGTAATACTGTTAGGGAACTTCTTAAGTGATTTATTAAAATTAAATTACAAGTTGACGATTTTTACTGGGAGTGTCCCATCCAATGAATTTGCTACGGGCCTCAGATGGTATTGTTACGCCACTGTCTCTCACAAATGAGTTAATACCAATATACGAGATGTGTAAATATAGTATTGAACTATTGCTGTTAATCTGGTTGTTGTCTTCCTCTTTGAAGGAGAAACATACCAATCTGCAGTGCTTTACTTGCGGGCCCGTGGCAATTATTTTCGTTAATCTGATATTTTCGGTGCGTTCTGAAAATGAATGACAACAATTTCGAGCAACGGTGCGGTGTGAAGTTCTATCATACTTGAGCACAGTGCGACGAAAACTTTTGCCGAACTCCAACAGACCTATGGAAACAGTGTTTGATAAGAACTCAGAAGCATTCTCATGAAAGCATTCTCAGAAGATCGAGACTCGAATGAAAACGAACCTCGCAGCGTAAAACTTTTAACTGTAAGAAGTGATGAAAATGTTTACAGAATCCAGGATCTTGTGCATTTTCATCGTCGATTGACGGTTAACATGATCGGGGAATAGTCGAATTTGACTCACAGAACCATTCATCAGATTTTGACCAATGAATTGGGGATGTAGAAAATCTGCTCGAAAATGGTTCCGAAACACCTTCAATGGACAACTGCAGGGAAACATGACTAGATTTTTGAGTGGATTCAAAATGATCCACATTTCTCGAGCTTGCCGTTGCTCGAAATTGTTGTCATTCATTTTCAAAACGCACTTCGACTCAAGGGAGTTTAAATTCGTACTGAAGACACATCAGATATGGGCCAGTCTGCTTTCCCAAAAGAGAAGCCAACAGTGATGCTACGTCGAAAGCTTTGCCACTAGTCTCATTATTTTATTTACACACAGGAAACCTTCAAACTGTAAATCATCAGTCTTTCGCATTTGAAGATCAAAATTGTATTTTTTCGAATATATACCATTAAAATATATTTGAAAAATATGAAATATTATCTTTAAGACTGAGCATTATAAGTTTGATATCATCGTAATATTGCTCCCCTACCTCAAAGTAAATCTCTATATATCAAGTTTTAAATGAAAATCGAAAAGTTAATAACTGTGTTTCCTCGAAAACACATTTAGCTCAAATTTATTTTAAATATATTTTGAGAGAAAATGAAAAAAGCATATACATATTTCCTGAAACAGAATGGTTTTCATTTTCGGTTTGCCCTTTTTCGGTAGTTTCCAATTTACCCAAATATCAAGCAAAATGCTTTTAAGGGGAATACAAAAAAAATGAGTCAATGGTGTATGATTTCGTATAAAAATCTTTAGTTTTTATCTTAAAATAAAGGATGAATTAATATATAAAAAGTTAATTAGAGAAAGGAATTTGTGCATAGTAATACGCTGTGATTGAAGCACAGTTAGAAGATTATGTTCATCCAACCTTTTCTTCAGACTTGGCACCATGAGATAAGTATATCGATGCCGATCGATACAACCCGGGAAAAAATAATGCAAACACATAAACCGAAGTTATTTTGATGTAGGGGGCTTCATAAAGAGAAAGTCGTCTGACGGGTCAAAGATTTTTTCTGCTCAAACAAAATTTCGTCATAGCGCGTTAACAATTTGTTTATTCCCTCATTGGACTCTATATTTTCTAAAATTTCTAACCTTTTTTTAATTGAACTGATGGTTTTAGTCAGGTTTGCAACCGTCATTTGATCTTCAGATTGAATTAGATCAAAAAAATCAGGTTCTTCATTGTTTTGCTCACAAATTTCTATGAGCTAATCAACTGTTAGTTCCTGATTATGTGAATCTAGTAGTTCTTGACGTACTCATCATCCACTTCAAAATTTAATTGTCTAGCAAAATCAGCAATGTCTCCAGTAACATGATCAATTGCGGATTCCGACCGGAGTTTTACTAGTGAAAAAAATGGACCAAGTTTTTCCAGATCCCATTTAAAGTTTTTTCTGAGATTACATCCAAAGATTTTCCATCTCAAATTGATCGTGCAAATAAGCTTTAACTGTTTTGATGATACCTGGTTCATCGATTAAAGCAAACTGGTTATATTTGGTGGCAAAAAATGGAACTCTCAAACGTGATTTAGATTTAATTTTTAAAGCTCTGGGATTTTTCGAGCGATAAAATAAGAGAGGTTTTAAGTTACATTCCCGCCATCTATAACTGTTAATCGATCTTTTGAGGCCTTAAAACCTGGAAATCTTTTAGGCATCTTCTTTACGAACAATCCAGTCTCATCCACGTTGAATACGGTTTGGTTGCTACAGCCTCCTTCTTCTATCAGAGCTTTTTCTCGGGATAGAGAGACGCAGCCACTTTATCAGCACTTACCGTATCTCCAGTTTCCGCGATGCTGTGGTAGTTACAGCGACTTTTGAATCGTCTGAACCAACCGTTACTAGTTTTAAAGATTTCATCTTTGATCGCCTCTCCAGCTTCTTCGTTTAATCTTCCAAAAATTAGCTTAGCTTGAGAACACACCGTGTCCTGTTCAACAGGACAGTTTTTTACTCTTACTTGGTTGTCACACCATAATTTCAGCATATTTCCTGCATGGCCATGACCTTCTGACTGTCGATTCTGGGAGATCAAACTTCTTTATCAATTCACAAAGTTTTAGTTTTGTATCGAAATCTTTGATAATGTTTAGTTTACATTGAAAATATAATGTTTTTTTTTCTCTTAATGGGTTTTTAAATGATATAATAAACAAAACAATTTATAAACGTGCATAGAATTCACACGAAACATGCCCGTGTATGTCGTTAGCGGAACTCAAGTGAGGGTGAAGCGGGAGCGAAAACAGGTGTGCAGCCTGATTCAAAAATCGCGTTACTTCGAATTCGCGTAAGACGGGGTAGCGTAAGTCGAGGTATTACTGTATTTTTAATATTCTCCACCAGCTCACTTGCAACTTTATACATATACATATATTTATTTTTGGTTCTACTCTTAGTAATGTGCTCAAAGTAGATGTCAAAAAATTAGGAATTATCCTGAATTCGACATCAAAATCCTATTATACCTCCGAAGAGAAAAACGTTCTCGTCATATTTGAAAATGGAAAACGAAAATGTATTTGAATTTCGAGAAAACATTTACTTAAATTTTATTTTAAATATTGGTTTGGGGAAATTGGAAAAAAAAATGTGTATCCATATTATCTGAAACAAAATGACTTTTTTTCCGTTTTGGTCTTTTTCCGCAAAATCTTCAATTTGCCCAAGTATTAAACTAAATACCACCTAAAACAAGAACGAAAATAAAATGTTTTTGAGGGAGAAATAACGAAAAAAGATCAGATAAAAGCGTATGCTCTCATTAAAAGTCACCAAGCGGTTTTATTTTGCTTGCCGAAATGAAATAAATAATATAAGCAAATATATAATTAGAATATAGCAAATATTTTTTTCCGACGCAGGTCATTAATAGTGAGGAAAACAAACTCCACAATTTCGCATCTCTAACAGGGGGCACACGAGGGTAGTCTGAAAAGTTCCCAGACTAACACAGAAACAAGTATTTTTTTGTCAAATCAGTTTTATTTCTCAACATAGTAGCCTCGTAATTCTATATACACTTTTACCAGCGATGCTCCCATCTTTTTAATCCGTCAAAATAGTAGTTGACATCTTGTTCTGTAAAATAATCGTTTACGAATGTGATGACCTCTCCATTAGATGAATATTTCTGCAGTCTGAGCGAAACTTTGAGCTTGGAAAATAGAAAAAAGTCACTGGGGACCAGATCTAATGAAGACAGTGGATGGTCGATCTATTCGAATCCCAATTCGTGAATTTTTGCCATGGCGACACTGGTATTAATTTTCTTTTTTCAAGATAGTCCAAAAAACAGTCACCATGACTTTCACCGTTTTCGGAGTCGGTTGACCCTTCGTAGTCCACTGTTTCGATTGTGCCTTGGTTTTAAGATCTGCAATTATTAACTGACGCAAAAATCCCGACTTATTTCACTTAAACTGCTTCAACATGGCTTCGGAAATGTTTATTCGAATGCGTTTTTGGTCCTGAGTGAGCAATCGCGGCACCCAATGCACGGTTAGCTTTTTTTATGCCCAAATATTCAGTCAATGTATGACAAAAACGTTCTTTCGAGATGCCCATAGCTTCTGCTATCTCTTTAACCTCAGATCGACTGATGTTTTGTACAATTTGATGAACTTTTTTAATGTTGGTGGTCAATCGGAAGTGGTTGCAGTTTTTGGACGTCTCGAAAGTTGATCGTCAACTAGGCTGGTACGACCACGTTTTAATTCAACTAACCAAAATTTCACGGTGGCAAATGATGGTGCAGTCTCCGTAAATAACATTCATCTCGGCATTAATTTGCCCGTATTGCTTTTCAAATAGAAGAATTTAATGATGACTCGATATTCGATTTTTCCATCTTTAGACGAAACACTAACATTGACTGACATAAGTGACTGTTAACACTCCAGTAGTTGCGTGTAACTAAGTTACATGTGAGGTCGCGTAGATGACAATAGTCATTATTTTCTAAGTTTTCTAAATTTAAATTTTAATGTAGGAACGGCAGGTAATGAGAAATGCAGGTAGTCCTTTTGGCAGGGTCGACTACACTGAGCTCTGCAAAACTATAAGAAAACGTATTAGAGAGGACCCGTGCCGATTCAACATGCAGCTAGTGCAAAAAACCCTGGAAGAAAACAAATTAATTAACAAGGCTAAAGAGAATCTGAGAAACAAACGAACGCAAATATCTGCCTTAAGGCGTGAGGATGGCACAGTACGCAGGGCGCGTACGCAAATGTTAGAGGTTGTCAGAAAATTTTATTCCTAGTTATATGAAGATCAGAACCAATCAAAGACAACAATACCCACGGAAGAACAAATGCCAGATATTCTAGTGGAGCAAGTAACAAATGCTATAGAATCGATGAAAAACGGCAAGGCTCCAGGAAGCGACAGTGTAACTGTCGAAATGCTAAAAGCTGGTGGTCGGACGTTACATAAAACACTGGCAAAATTATAGATAGATAAAGCATATATAAACCTATTAGGATCGATATATGATGGAGCTCCAGCCACAATTCACCTTGATGATCTTGAAGTAGGAATTAATGTAGAACGAGGTGTACGGCAGGGTGACGCAATATCGCCTATTCTTTTCTCGGCTGACCTTGAAGAAGTATTCCGTAAACTGGATTGGGAACAGGATAGTGTAAAGGTCAATGGTGCAAACTTAAACCATCTTAGATTTGCAGATTCACAAGACCCAGAGGAGCTGCAAAGACGCATATAAGAACTGCAAAGGGCTGGCGAACTATTTGGCTTGAAAATAAACCTGAAAAAGAGTCAGGTTATGTTCAATACCTTCGCTTTCGACAGAAGAATTTCAGTTTTAGGAAGGGATTTGGAGATTGTGGACAGCTTTATATATCTTGGGCAGAGGATTTAATTGGTGGGGAATACCGCCCGGGAAGTGGAACGGCGTGTTAAATGTGGCTAGCAGACATTTGACAGGCTCAACATGGTGTTTAAGAGCAGACTCCCACTTTGCCTGAAAAGAAAAGTCTTCGATCAGTGCGTTCTACACGTTATGGCATACGGAAGTAAAACCTGGACACTCACATCCCAATCAATTCAAAAACTTCGGGTAGCACAGAGGGGAATGGAAAGATGTTTGCTTGGTATTACAAGACGAGACAGAAATTCCTGCGCATGGATCAGGGAGCAAACGAAAGTTTGTGACACCGTTGGAAGAGTTAAGCGATTGAAATATTGCATGCAAAGCAAGCAAATATTGATGGCAGTGTTTAAACCGATGTCTGTAGACTGTATTTACAACTTATTGATTGATTTGTCCATTACTTTGTGATAGTTCATTTTTTAGAAAGGAATAAAACAATGTTTTACTTTGTTATATATCACTAAAGAAAATTGTTTAACAATAAAAGTGATAGATAACAAAGTAAAAAATGGTTTTATTCCTTTGTATTTACAATGTTTATTTGTCTAGAACATTTGACAAAAGAATAATATAAATACACAAATAATAATAATAGATAAGAATAATGAAACGTAATAAATGAAACTAGACTACTAAATATATACGTAACAAACATCAACAAAGTGATCAAGGTATACCAAATTGGGCTTTTGGACATTTTTTTTTTTCATAAATGGAAAGATCATATCTAAGTTTTATAACAAAACTATTTTTATTTCTATTTTTTTCCTTATAATTAAAAAGTTATATCAAATTGAAGATATATTTTTAAACCTAGTACCCATGACACGCCGATAATTCCCGAAAACAATCGGAACAACTTGTGACCTCACAAAATGTACCGAAGGCCAGTCGGTTGGGCTCGGGGCAATTCGATTACTTATTTACCGAAATTCTTGAAATACCGAAATTTTCTTTCACTCGTGTTTCTGAACAGTAGTTCGGAAAGAATCAGAATTTCGGGTAAAGTATAGGTTTAACCTATCTCTTTGGCTGCTTTTGTTGGTTTGCGATCGATCTGCGAATATCTTGAAAACCGGTCGAGCTATCAAACTGTGCTTTTCGCCATTCGATTCCCCGATATATATATATATATATATATATATATATATATATATATATATATATATATATATATATAAAGTAAAGTGTTTGTAGTCGGATTTTACACTCTTGCCTAGAAACAATCACAAACATTTAGGAAAGATAAACGGACAGAAGAAAGAAAAATAACCATCCGAGCGCTGGAATCGAACCAGCTACCGCTCAGCGTGGATTCGGCAAAGCAGGCGCTCTTACCGCGACCGGCATATATATATATATATATATATATATATATATATATATATATATATATATATATATATATATATATATATATATGTTGTTTTCAACATTGTTTGTTATGATGTTTTCCTATGGAACCCCTTATGAAATTTTTCGAACAAATTTGACGCTCCACGCGCATCAATAATCTGGCACAAATTGCAAAACTTGAAAAAATAGAATCGTTTCATTTTCGGATATTTGACGCTCCCAACCACGCCCATCAATAATCTGGCACCCGTTTTGATTTACCTCTTTTAGTTTTAATGATATGATTTTTTGAAAATCGAAGAAAATCGTACATTTTGCAAAAATCGCATTCCACGACCGGTTTTCTGCGAATATCTAGAAAACCGTTCGAGATATCAAACTGTGCTTTGCGCCATTCGATTCGCCTTTATTTTCTCCATCTTGTGGCTTACTTTCATAGAAATCGAGTGGTTTTCGTTTTTCTGATGTTTTCCTATGGTACCCCCTTATGAAATTTTTCGAACAAATTACAAAACTTGAAAAAATAGAATCGCTTCATTTTCGAATATTTGACGCTCCCAACCACGCGCATCAATAATCTGGCACCCGTTTTGATTTACCTCTTTTAGTTTTCAAGATATGATTTTTTGAAAATCGAAGAAAATCGAACATTTTGCAAAAATCGCATTCCACGACCAGTTTTCTGCGAATATCTAGAAAACCGTTCGAGATATCAAACTACGCTTTGCGCCATTCGATTCCCAGTAATTTTCTCCATCTTGTGGCTTACTTTCGTGGAAATCGAGTGGCTTTCGTTTTTCTGATGTTTTCCTATGGTACCCCCTTATGAAATTTTTCGAACAAATTGCAAAATTTGAAAAAATAGAATCGCTTCATTTTCGAATATTTGACGCTCCCAACCACGCGCACCAATAATCTAGAACCCGTTTTGATTTATCTTTTTCAGTTTTCGAGATATGATTTTTTGAAAATCGAACATTTTGCAAAAATCGCATTCTCTGGCCTGTTTTCTGCGAATATCTAGAAAACCGTTCGAGATATCAAACTGCGCTTTGCGCCATTAGTTTCCCCGTAATTTTCTCCATCTTGTGGCTTACTTTCATAGAAGTCGAGTGGCTTTCGTTTTTCTGATGTTTTCCTATGGTACCCCCTTATGAAATTTTTCGAACAAATTACAAAACTTGAAAAAATAGAATCGTTTCATTTTCGGATATTTGACGCTCCCAACCACGCGCATCAATAATCTGGCACCCGTTTTGATTTACCTCTTTTAGTTTTCAAAATATGATTTTTTGAAAATCGAAGAAAATCGAACATTTTGCAAAATTCGCATTCCACGACCGGTTTTCTGCGAATATCTAGAAAACCGTTCGAGATATCAAACTGTGCTTTGCGCCATTCGATTCCCCGTAATTTTCTCCATCTTGTGGCTTACTTTCGTGGAAATCGAGTGGCTTTCGTTTTTCTGATCTTTTCCTATGGTACCCCCTTATGAAATTTTTCGAACAAATTGCAAAATTTGAAATAATTAATTCGCTTCATTTTCGGATATTTGACGCTCGAAACCACGCGCATCAATAATCCGGTACCCGTTTTGATTTATCTTTTTCAGTTTTCGAGATATGATTTTTTGAAAATCGAACATTTTGCAAAAATCGCATTCTCTGGCCAGTTTTCTGCGAATATCTAGAAAACCGTTCGAGATATCAAACTGCGCTTTGCGCCATTAGTTTCCCCGTAATTTTCTCCATCTTGTGGCTTACTTTCATAGAAGTCGAGTGGCTTTCGTTTTTCTGATGTTTTCCTATGGTACCCCCTTATGAAATTTTTCGAACAAATTACAAAACTTGAAAAAATAGAATCGTTTCATTTTCGGATATTTGACGCTCCCAACCACGCGCATCAACAATCTGGCACCCGTTTTGATTTACCTCTTTTAGTTTTCAAAATATGATTTTTTGAAAATCGAAGAAAATCGAACATTTTGCAAAAATCGCATTCCACGACCGGTTTTCTGCGAATATCTAGAAAACCGTTCGAGATATCAAACTGTGCTTTGCGCCATTCGATTCCCCGTAATTTTCTCCATCTTGTGGCTTACTTTCGTGGAAATCGAGTGGCTTTCGTTTTTCTGATCTTTTCCTATGGTACCCCCTTATGAAATTTTTCGAACAAATTGCAAAACTTGAAAAAATTAATTCGCTTCATTTTCGGATATTTGACGCTCGAAACCACGCGCATCAATAATCCGGTACCCGTTTTGATTTATCTTTTTCAGTTTTCGAGATATGATTTTTTGAAAATCGAACATTTTGCAAAAATCGCATTCTCTGGCCAGTTTTCTGCGAATATCTAGAAAACCGTTCGAGATATCAAACTGCGCTTTGCGCCATTAGTCTCCCCGTAATTTTCTCCATCTTGTGGCCTACTTTCATAGAAGTCGAGTGGCTTTCGTTTTTCTGATGTTTTCCTATGGTACCCCCTTATGAAATTTTTCGAACAAATTACAAAACTTGAAAAAATAGAATCGTTTCATTTTCGGATATTTGACGCTCCCAACCACGCGCATCAATAATCTGGCACCCGTTTTGATTTACCTCTTTTAGTTTTCAAAATATGATTTTTTGAAAATCGAAGAAAATCGAACATTTTGCAAAAATCGCATTCCACGACCGGTTTTCTGCGAATATCTAGAAAACCGTTCGAGATATCAAACTGTGCTTTGCGCCATTAGTTTCCCCGTAATTTTCTCCATCTTGTTGCTTACTTTCATAGAAGTCGAGTGGCTTTCGTTTTTCTGATCTTTTCCTATGGTACCCCCTTATGAAATTTTTCGAACAAATTGCAAAACTTGAAAAAATTAATTCGCTTCATTTTCGGATATTTGACGCTCGAAACCACGCGCATCAATAATCCGGTACCCGTTTTGATTTATCTTTTTCAGTTTTCGAGATATGATTTTTTGAAAATCGAACATTTTGCAAAAATCGCATTCTCTGGCCAGTTTTCTGCGAATATCTAGAAAACCGTTCGAGATATCAAACTGCGCTTTGCGCCATTAGTCTCCCCGTAATTTTCTCCATCTTGTGGCCTACTTTCATAGAAGTCGAGTGGCTTTCGTTTTTCTGATGTTTTCCTATGGTACCCCCTTATGAAATTTTTCGAACAAATTACAAAACTTGAAAAAATAGAATCGTTTCATTTTCGGATATTTGACGCTCCCAACCACGCGCATCAATAATCTGGCACCCGTTTTGATTTACCTCTTTTAGTTTTCAAAATATGATTTTTTGAAAATCGAAGAAAATCGAACATTTTGCAAAAATCGCATTCCACGACCGGTTTTCTGCGAATATCTAGAAAACCGTTCGAGATATCAAACTGATATCAAACTGCGCTTTGCGCCCTTCGATTCCCCGTAATTTTCTCCATCTTGTGGCTAACTTTCATAGAAAATAAGTGACTTTCACTTTTCTGATATTTTCCTTTGGTACCCTATTACGAAATTTTTCGAACAAATTGCAAAAACTTTAAAAAATAGAATCGCTTCATTTTCGGATATTTGACGCTCCAAACCACGCGCATCAATAATCTGGCACCCGTTTTGATTTATTTCGTTTAGTTTTCGAGATATGATTTTTTGAAAATCGAAGAAAATCGAACATTTTGCAAAAATTGCATTTCCCGACCAGCTTTCTGCGAATATCTAGAAAACCGTTCGAGATTTCAAACTGCGCTTTGCGCCATTCGATTCCGCGTAATTTTCTCCATCTTGTGGCTTACTTTCATAGAAATTGAGTGGCTTTCACTTTTCTGATATTTTCCTATGGTACCCCCCCTTACGAAATTTTTCGAATAAATTGCAAAACTTTAAAAAATAGAACGGCTTCATTTTCGGATATTTGACGCTCCAAACCACGCGCATCAATTATCTGGCACCCTTTTGATTTATCTTTTTTAGCGAGATGTGATTTTTTGAAAATCGAAGAAAATCGAACATTTCGCAAAAATCGCATTCCCTGATCAGTTTTCTGCGAATGTCTAGAAAACCGTTCGAGATAACAAACTGCGCTTTGCGCCATTCGATTCCCCGTAATTTTCTCCATCTCGTGGCTTACTTTCATAGAAATTGAGTGGCTTTCACTTTTTCTGATATTTTCCTATGGTACCGCCTTAGGAAATTTTTCGAACAAATTGCAAAACTTTAAAAAATAGAATCTCTTCATTTTCGGATATTTGACGCTCCAAACCACGCGCATCAATTATCTGGCACCCGTTTTGATTTATCTTTTTTAGTTTTCGAGATATGATTTTTTGAAAATCGAAGAAAATCGAACATTTTGCAAAAATTGCATTTCCCGACCAGCTTTCTGCGAATATCTAGAAAACCGTTCGAGATTTCAAACTGCGCTTTGCGCCATTCGATTCCGCGTAATTTTCTCCATCTTGTGGCTTACTTTCATAGAAATTGAGTGGCTTTCACTTTTCTGATATTTTCCTATGGTACCCCCCTTACGAAATTTTTCGAATAAATTGCAAAACTTTAAAAAATAGAACGGCTTCATTTTCGGATATTTGACGCTCCAAACCACGCGCATCAATAATCTGGCACCCGTTTTGATTTATCTCGTTTAGTTTTCGAGATATGATTTTTTGAAAATCGAAGAAAATCGAACATTTTGCAAAAATTGCATTTCCCGACCAGCTTTCTGCGAATATCTAGAAAACTGTTCGAGATATCAAACTGCGCTTTGCGCTATTCGATTCCCCGTAATTTTCTCCATCTTGTTGCTTGCTTTCATAGAAATTGAGTGGCTTTCACTTTTCCGATATTTTCCTTTGGTACCCCCTTACGAAATTTTTCGAACAAATTGCAAAACTTTAAAAAATTGAATTGCTTCATTTTCGGATATTTGACGCTCCAAACCACGCGCATCAATTATCTGGCACCCTTTTGGTTTATCTTTTTTAGCGAGATGTGATTTTTTGAAAATCGAAGAAAATCGAACATTTTGCAAAAATCGCATTCCCTGATCAGTTTTCTGCGAATGTCTAGAAAACCGTTCGAGATAACAAACTGCGCTTTGCGCCATTCGATTCCCCGTAATTTTCTCCATCTCGTGGCTTACTTTCATAGAAATTGAGTGGCTTTCACTTTTCTGATATTTTCCTATGGTACCGCCTTAGGAAATTTTTCGAACAAATTGCAAAACTTTAAAAAATAGAATCTCTTCATTTTCGGATATTTGACGCTCCAAACCACGCGCATCAATTATCTGGCACCCGTTTTGATTTATCTTTTTTAGTTTTCGAGATATGATTTTTTGAAAATCGAACATTTTGCAAGAATCGCATTCCCCGAACAGTTTTCTGCGAATATCTAGGAAACTGTTCGAGATATCAAACTGCGCTTTGCGCCCTTCGATTCCCCGTAATTTTCTCCATCTTGTGGCTTACTTTCATAGAAATTGAGTGGCTTTCACTTTTCTGATATTTTCCTATGGTACCCCCTTACGAAATTTTTCGAATAAATTGCAAAACTTTAAAAAATAGAACGGCTTCATTTTCAGCTATTTGACGCTCCAAACCACGCCCATCAATAATCTGGCACCCGTTTTGATTTATCTTTTTTAGTTTTCGAGATAATATTTTTTGAAAATCGAAGAAAATCGAAAATTTTGCAAAAATCGCATTCCCTGATCAGTTTTCTGCGAATATCTAGAAAACCGTTCGAGATATCATACTGCGCTTTGCGCCATTCGATTCCCCGTTATTTTCTCCATCTTGTGGCTTACTTTCATAGAATTTGAGTGGCTTTCACTTTTCCGATATTTTCCTTTGGTACCACCTTACGAAATTTTTCGAACAAATTGCAAAACTTTAAAAAATAGAATCGCTTCATTTTCGGATATTTGACGCTCCAAACCACGCGCATCAATAATCTGGCACCCGTTTTGATGTATCTCTTTTAGTTTTCGAGATATGATCTTTTGAAAATCGAACATTTAGCAAAAATCGCATTCCCCGATCAGTTTTCTGCGAATATCTAGAAAACCGTTCGAGATATCAAACTGCGCTTTGCGCCTTTCGATTCCCCGTAATTTTCTCCATCTTGGGGTTAACTTTCATAGAAATTAAGTGACTTTCACTTTTCCGATATTTTCCTTTGGTACCCCCTTACGAAATTTTTCGAACAAATTGCAAAACTTTAAAAAATAGAACCGCTTCATTTTCGGATATTTGACGCTCCAAACCACGGGCTTCAATAATCTGGCACCCGTTTTGATTTATCTTTTTTAGTTTTCGAGATATGATTTTTTGAAAATCGAAGAAAATCGAACATTTTGCAAAAATCGCATTCCCTGATCAGTTTTCTGCGAATATCTAGAAAACCGTTCGAGATAACAAACTGCGCTTTGCGCCATTCGATTCCCCGCAATTTTCTCCATCTTGAGGCTTACTTTCATAGAAATTGAGTGGCTTTCACTTTTCTGATATTTTCCTATGGTACCGCCTTAGGAAATTTTTCGAACAAATTGCAAACCTTTAAAAAATAGAATCGCTTCATTTTCGGATATTTGACGCTCCAAACCACGCGCATCAATAATCTGGCACCCGTTTTGATTTTTCTCTTTTAGTTTTCGAGATATGATTTTTTGAAAATCGAAGAAAATCGAACATTTTGCAAAAATCGCATTCCCCGATCAGTTTTCTGCGAATATCTAGAAAACCGTTCGAGATATCAAACTGCGCTTTGCGCCTTTCGATTCCCCGTAATTTTCTCCATCTTGGGGCTAACTTTCATAGAAATTAAGTGACTTTCACTTTTCTGATATTTTCCTTTGGTACCCCCTTACGAAATTTTTCGAACAAATTGCAAAACTTTAAAAAATATAATCGCTTCATTTTCGGATATTTGACGCTCCAAACCACGCGCATCAATTATCTGGCACCCTTTTGATTTATCTTTTTTAGTATTCGAGATATAATTTTTTGAAAATCGAAGAAAATCGAACATTTTGCAAAAATCGCATTCCCTGATCAGTTTTCTGCGAATATCTAGAAAACCGTTCGAGATAACAAACTGCGCTTTGCTCCATTCGATTCCCCGTAATTTTCTCCATCTCGTGGCTTACTTTCATAGAAATTGAGTGGCTTTCACTTTTCTGATATTTTCCTATGGTACCGCCTTAGGAAATTTTTCGAACAAATTGCAAAACTTTAAAAAATAGAATCGCTTCATTTTCGGATATTTGACGCTCCAAACCACGCGCATCAATAATCTGGCACCCGTTTTGATTTATCTCTTTTAGTTTTCGAGATAGGATTTTTTGAAAATCGAAGAAAATCGAACATTTTGCAAAAATCGCATTCCCCGATCAGTTTTCTGCGAATATCTAGAAAACCGTTCGAGATATCAAACTGCGCTTTGCGCCATTCGATTCCCCGCCATTCGAGTACCCCCTTACGAAATTTTTCGAACAAATTGCAAAACTTTAAAAAATAGAATTGCTTCATTTTCGGATATTTGACGCTCCAAACCACGCGGATCAATTATCTGCCACCCGTTTTGATTTATCTCTTTTAGTTTTCGAGATATGATTTTTTGAAAATCGATCATTTAGCAAAAATCGCATTCCCCGATGAGGTTTCTGCGAATATCTAGAAAACCGTTCGAGATATCAAACTGCGCTTTGCGCCATTCGATTCCCCGTAATTTTCTCCATCTTGTGGCTTACTTTCATAGAAATTGAGTGGCTTTCACTTTTCTGATATTTTCCTTTGGTACCCCCTTACGAAATTTTTCGAACAAATTGCAAAACTTTAAAAAATAGAATCGCTTCATTTTCGGATATTTGACGCTCCAAACCACGCGCATCAATAATCTGGCACCCGTTTTTATTTATCTCTTTTAGTTTTCGAGATAGGATTTTTTGAAAATCGAAGAAAATCGAACATTTTGCAAAAATCGCATTCCCCGATCAGTTTTCTGCGAATATCTAGAAGAGTTCGAGATATCAAACTGCGCTTTGCGCCATTCGATTCCCCGCCATTCGAGTACCCCCTTACGAAATTTTTCGAACAAATTGCAAAACTTTAAAAAACAGAATTGCTTCATTTTCGGATATTTGACGCTCCAAACCACGCGGATTAATTATCTGCCACCCGTTTTGATTTATCTCTTTTAGTTTTCGAGATATGATTTTTTGAAAATCGATCATTTAGCAAAAATCGCATTCCCCGATGAGGTTTCTGCGAATATCTAGAAAACCGTTCGAGATATCAAACTGCGCTTTGCGCCATTTGATTCCCCGTAATTTTCTCCATCTTGTGGCTTACTTTCATAGAAATTGAGTGGCTTTCACTTTTCTGATATTTTCGTTTGGTACCCCCTTACGAAATTTTTCGAACAAATTGCAAAACTTTAAAAAATAGAACCGCTTCATTTTCGGATATTTGACGCTCCAAACCACGCGCATCAATAATCTGGCACGCGTTTTGATTTATCTCTTTTAGTTTTCGAGATAGGATTTTTTGAAAATCGAAGAAAATCGAATATTTTGCAAAAATCGCATTCCCTGATCAGTTTTCTGCGAATATCTAGAAAGCCGTTCGAGATATCAAACTGCGCTTTGCGCCATTCGATTCCACGCAATTTTCTCCATCTTGAGGCATACTTTCATAGAAATTAAGTGACTTTCACTTTTCTGATATTTTCCTTTGGTACCCTATTACGAAATTTTTCGAACAAATTGCAAAACTTTAAAAAATAGAATCGCTTCATTTTCGGATATTTGACGCTCCAAACCACGCGCATCAATAATCTGGCACCCGTTTTGATTTATTTCGTTTAGTTTTCGAGATATGATTTTTTGAAAATCGAAGAAAATCGAACATTTTGCAAAAATTGCATTTCCCGACCAGCTTTCTGCGAATATCTAGAAAACCGTTCGAGATTTCAAACTGCGCTTTGCGCCATTCGATTCCGCTTAATTTTCTCCATCTTGTGGCTTACTTTCATAGAAATTGAGTGGCTTTCACTTTTCTGATATTTTCCTATGGTACCCCCTTACGAAATTTTTCGAATAAATTGCAAAACTTTAAAAAATAGAACGGCTTCATTTTCGGATATTTGACGCTCCAAACCACGCGCATCAATAATTTGGCACCCGTTTTGATTTATCTCGTTTAGTTTTCGAGATATGATTTTTTGAAAATCGAAGAAAATCGAACATTTTGCAAAAATCGCATTCCCCGATCAGTTTTCTGCGAATATCTAGAAAACCGTTCGAGATATCAAACTGCGCTTTGCGCCATTCGATTCCCCGCCATTCGAGTACCCCCTTACGAAATTTTTCAAACAAATTGCAAAACTTTAAAAAACAGAATTGCTTCATTTTCGGATATTTGACGCTCCAAACCACGCGGATCAATTATCTGCCACCCGTTTTGATTTATCTCTTTTAGTTTTCGAGATATGATTTTTTGAAAATCGATCATTTAGCAAAAATCGCATTCCCCGATGAGGTATCTGCGAATATGTAGAAAACCGTTCGAGATATCAAACTGCGCTTTGCGCCATTCGATTCCCCGTAATTTTCTCCATCTTGTGGCTT